>JZKD02S0605288.1:932451-943458 GCA_000966675.3 Picea glauca | reverse complement strand
ATCTGCCACTATGGTTTAATAGTAGGAGAAACTTCCAAGACACTGCCGCTAGGGTTACTAGCAGGAGCAGTTGCATAAACCCTAAAACCCCGATCCAACACCTTGTGATGGAACATCTCATTCAAGAAGAAGGTATTCAAGTGCACCTTAGTCCAGTGCATATCTTGGCACTATCATAAGGAAGAAACATCAAAGTTGAAGTTTTGGATCAAGGCATGACAAGTCACCAGTCAACCGAAGTCATGAGTGAAAAGACTAGTTATCTACACTACTCAGCACTCACATGAACGATTGAAGATGACATGTGGATAATTGATAGTGGAGCTTCTAGGCACATGATGAGAGATCAAGCCAGACTCTCAAGTCTAAATGAGAAGAAGACATCGTACAAGGTAGAGCTTGGAGACAAACGCACTTACCCAGTCGAAGGATTTGCACAAGCCTCCGTCAAGTTGAAAACATGTAACAATGTTCATTTTAGCAATTTATTATATGTACCTGGTTTAGAAAAGAATCTTGTATACATATCCTTCCTAGAATACAAAGGAAACATAATAGATTTCATAGGTGGAAAAGTTTTATATTGGCATAAAGACTCCAACATAGAGAATGATAGGGTTATTGGAACCAGTGAAGGAAATCTATATAGACTACTAGAACAAAATGAAGAAGCTCTTGTACATAATGAAGTCAATCCCAATGAACTTTGGCACAGAAGGTACTCTCATATTAACTATCAAGCATTACCTTTTCTCAAAAATATGGTTGAAGGAATACCAGAATTGCAGTCTACACATGAAGGAATTTGCAAAGGATGTGCTCTTGGAAAGAATATCAAGAAACCATTCCCAAGCAGCAACAATATATATAAGGAGATTCTAGATTTAATACACTCAGATGTTTGTGGTCCCATGCCAGTCAAATCTCTAGGAGGTTTTATTTACTATGTAATCTTCATAGATGGTTACTCAAGAAAGACTTGGTTATATATTCTGAAGACAAGGGACGAAGTATTCAACAAGTTTCAAGAATTCAAAGCAGAGATAAAGAACCTCACGAACAAGAAAATTAGGACCTTGAGAATAGATAATGGAGGAGAATACACATCAAAGGAATTCATTGCATTCTACAAATCGACAGGGATTAGGAGGGAGCTGACTATTCCTCATAATCCTCAACAAAATGGTGTAGCGGATAGGAAGAACAGATCTATTGAAGAAATCGTGAAGGCACTACTAAACCATCAAGGTTTATCCTTGTTCTTATGGGGAGAAGCATCCATGGCAACAATATATGTTCAGAATAGAAGTCCTCACCACATAGTGAAGGATATGACTCCGAAAGAAGCCTTCTCAGGTAAGAAACCTAATGTGGAAAACCTAAGAATCTTTGGATGTCCCATTTACTCTCACATTCCCAAGGACAAAAGGAATAAATTAGAACCCTCAGGAAATAAGGGCATATTCGTGGGATATAGTGAATCATCCAAGGCTTATAAAATCTATATCCCAGAACAACATAAGATTGAAGTCAGTAGAGACGTGACCTTCAATGAAAAGATGGCTTTCAAGAAATCCATAAAAGAAACTATAGAATAAGAAGAGTATGAAGAGCCTATTGAAAAAGGCACACATCTTCCCAAAAATCAAAATGAAGAAAAGGAACAATTTGATCATTTGATGCAACCATGTGATACCATTGATTCAAACACTGTACCTAAGACCAAGCAACAACTAGCTTGGCTTGAAGCTACCTTACAAGAAGCATAAAGACTCAAGGCCCCAGATGGGACCTTTAGAAAAAGTAAGAAGCCCAAAAGATTCTCAAGCTATGCAACATGTATGACAAAGCTTCTAGATGAAGAACCTACCATGTTTGAAGAGGCAGTTCAAAAGAAACAATGGAAAGAAGTTATGACAGAAGAACACCAATCCATCATGAAAAATGATGTATGGGAAATTGTGCCTAGACCTAAAGAAAAATCAGTAGTAACTTCAAAATGGGTATATAAGATCAAACATGCAGCAGACGAAAGCGTGGATAAATATAAAGCAAGGTTCATAGCAAGAGGTTTCTCCCAGAAGGAGGGAGAATACTATGACGAAACATTTTCTCCAGTTGCTAGATATACTTCCATTAGAGCTATCATATCTCTTGCCGCTTCCATGGGATGGAGTTTACATCGGATGGATGTAAAAACAACTTTTCTCAATGGAGAAATTGAAGAAGAAGTATATATTGAAAAACCTCAAGGGTTTGAAGTACATTCCAGATACACTCATGTTTGCAAACTAAATAAATATTTATATGGACTCAAGCAAGCTCCAAGAGCTTGGTATGCCAGAATAGACAACTATCTAATGAGACTTGGTTTCTCCAAAAATCATGCAGATCCAAATCTTTACTACAAATTCGTGAAAAATGTGCCTGTGATTCTACTACTATATGTTGACGATCTATTCCTAACAGGTGAAGAGTCTCTCATCATCCAGTGCAAAAATGAACTAGCCTCTGAGTTTGATATGAAAGATATTGGTCTCATGCATTATTACTTGGGACTAGAAGTATGGAAGAAGCATGGTGAAGTATTCCTTGGACAAGAAAAGTATGCAATAAAATTCTTCAGAAGTTTGGAATGATGGATTGAAAATCCATGGACACTCCTATGACTACAGATAAAATAAAAGTAAGAGATTCAGATTCTGATCTAGTAGATCCATCACTATATCGACAATTGATTGGGTCATTGATATATTTGGTAAATACTCGACCAAACATTTGCTTTGCCATGAACACACTAAGATAGTTCTAGGTGGAACCTAGACATGAGCATTGGACAACTGCAAAGCATGTTCTAAGATATATTCGTGGAACTCTAAACTATGGTTTAATATATATCGCATGCAGTGATATACAAATTCATGAATTCATAGATTCAGATTGTGTAGGAAGTGTAGAAGACAAAAAGAGTACTTCAGGGATGTGTTTCAACTTGGGCTCCGCTATGATATCTTGGGGCAGCAGGAAACAAAATTCTATCGCACTCAGCACAACAGAAGCAAAATATATCGCAGCATGTGAGGCATGTACAGAAGCCATATGGATGAGAAAGATAATCTCTTATTTATTTGATCGAGTTCCATATTCGACCATAATACACTGTGACAATCAGAGTTGTATAAGGCTATCAAAACACCTAGTGTTTCATGAATGGTCGAAACATATTGAGATCAAATACTACTTTATTTGAGATAAATTCCAGGAATGATAAGTAAAGCTCCAATATATCCCCACATATGAGTAGACAACATATATCCTGACAATTCCTCTGTCTAGAATAAAGTTTGCATATTTCTGATACAAATTGGGGATCGTGAAAATAACTCCCTTAGTTGAAAGGGAAGAAATGACTCTCTAGGTTGGGAGGGAGCACTAACATATTATTGAATTGAGGACAGTCAATTTCAATTTTGAAAAAATGTCCATCTTGGGAAGTTCCTTTCTAGTTTAGAAAATGGTTTGAGATTTATGACGGACAGGCATTTCCCAGTTCGGAAAATGGTCCAGATTGAACCAACATTTTCGTAATGAAAATGGTTCGATGGATTGTTGATGTACCATAGACAACGATTTCCCATTGTGGTTAACACGGGGAATGGTCTAGGACCGTCTCTCTTCTTGATGGTCAATCAAGAAGACTAGTCTGCCTCACCGGACAGTCATTCTTTCGAAGCTCACAGTTGTGAGAAGTTTTGAAGAATGGTCTGTTTTGGAGGTTGGTGCAGGACGAACATTTCCTTAGGAAATGGTCTGGAAAATCTTTCCCTAGGGTAGATTCATTCTCTCCAGGTTTCATTTTGTTTAGTGCCGGAGGAATGGCCCAGGGTGGGGAATGGTCCAGGTTCAACAATTAGGGATAGGCATTCCCTAGGGTAGAGTCATTCTCTCTAGGCTGCACTTTGTTTAGTGCTAGAGGAATGGCCCAGGGTGGGGAATGGTCTAGGCTATGAAATCAAGACAGTTATTCTTCCTTGCTTGAGAAGAAGAGTCTAGATAGCCCATCATTGATGTTCTACTCTGAGGGCATATGCTCTTTCAGATCTCATAGATGTGAGTGAAAGAATGGCCCAGATGATTCAGTTTATATCATAACGATATTTTCTGTGCAGGTTGATATTAGATGATTGTTATGGAGATTGCATGTCTCCAGACAGTAGAGATATGCTACTATGGTGGATATGTTCCACTGTTTGTGAGTATGTGTAGCTTGATTGAAGGCCTTCATTGATGAGTCTTGGTTATGGGACAAGAGGTTTGGGAACCTCATTTTGGATCTCTTTCCTTCATGCAAAAGAAGAACTTGGTAAGAGATTTTCCTTCACTCGTAGAACCAGATAATAAGATATGTGAAGGCTGTGCAATAGGGAAACAACATAGAGATAAATTTCCTCATCATCATTTTAGAGAAAGTAAAAATTTGTCCTTTGTACATGCATATTTTTGTGGCCCTGTGCAGACTTTATCTCTTGGAAATAATATGTATTTTCTTCTCTTTGTAGATGATTTTTCAATGATGTCTTGGGTTTATTTATTAAGTGAGAAGTCTCAATCTTTTAGTTGCTTTCAAAAATTTAAAGCACTTGTTGAGAAGGAATCAATATACTATTTGAAAGTATTGAGAATTGATTGAGGTGGAGAATTCACCTCTAATGAATTCAAATAATTTTTCAGCTTACATGGCATCAAGAAAGAGTTAACTACTACATATACTCCTCAACAAAATGGAGTAGCAGAGAGAAAAAAAAATAGAACAATTGTAGAGATGGCTAGATGCATGTTAAAAGAAATGAGTTTTTCAAACATGTATTGGGAATATGCAGTCCATACAACTACATATATCCCGAACAAAATTCCTACAAAGATGGTAAAAATTCTACTCCTTATGAAGCTTCGTTTTGTAAAAAACCAACTATTTCTCATTTGAAAATTTTGGGGTCTACATACTTTGTTCACAATCCCGCAGAACCAATATAGAAATTGGATGGAAAATTAGTGAAATGTATTTTCATTGGATATTAAGAAGAAAAAAATACTTATAGGTGTTATGATTCACTTACTAATAAGCTTTATGTGAGATGTGATCTTTGATGAAGGAGGAATTTATTTAAAGAATGAAGGAGAAGATAAAGTGATTACTTCAGATATTAAAAATTTATTTTTTGATAACAATGACTGATCCAGATTATTTTGAGCATGAAATGAGAGTGGAGATATAATAAATAAATGTAAGAGATATATCAAATATCCAATAATATAACAAAAATTTATCATAGATGAAACCATAAACACAAAGATACAATAATACACAATTTCTATTAATGAGCGAAATGTACAAAACTGTAGAAATACAGAGTGAAAGACTCGCTAGAATGGCAGAAGCTTATTTCTGAGAAGAGATGTGATGACTACTCCAATGAAGCTCCAAAGGCCTTTTTAACATAAAGAAAATACAAAACCTTATCCCCGAAAGATGAAAAACCAACAATTTTGTGGACCCTGTTTTGGGTAGTTTGGCGTATCAACTTCCCGAGGGCGTAACTTTGGCATACAATATTTGTTTGGGGCGCACGATATCTCGTTGACAAGGTATCGTCGAGGAGATTCATTTTGGGGGCTCAATGAGAGAATTCAACTATCATTCAGGTGCTCAATACCTAAATATTCATTTAGGCCCTCAAAATGGCCCTGAAAGTTTAGGAACAGAAAACCTGCTAAAAACAATAATTTGTCAGAAGATTTTTTTGAGCCAGTTGGAAGAGGTGGCTGGCCATCGATATCCACCTGGATCAATGATCAATCTTTGAAGCCCTCTACTGTAAGAAATGCAGGCTCACCTTCAAGGAGTTCTCCATCAAATGAATTTTCATCTTCTTCGATAACAAGATCTCATGTTGATAAACAAGAAACATCTCCATCTAGTCCTCCTATAAAAATAAAAAGTTTGAAAGAGATATATGAGACATCTAGGTATGATGATGATAATTTTTCTCTTTTTTATTTTGTCCGTGTTGAACCTTTTCATTTTAAAGAAGCTTGCACTGATGAGCCATGGGTGCAAGCCATGGAGGATGAGATGTCACAAATTGAAAAAAATGATACATGGAAGCTTGTTGATCTTCCTCATGGAAAATCCACTATTGGAGTAAAGTGGATTTATAAGATAAAATTTAATATGGATGGAAGTATTTCAAAGTATAAGACACATTTAGTTACAAAAGAATATGTGCAACACTGCAACAAGAAATAATTGACTATGAGGAAGCATTTGCTCCTATAGCAAGACTTGAAATTGTAAGAACTTTTCTTTCCATTGCATCTTAGTTAAAGTTAACAATTTATCAGATGGATGTTAAATATGCTTTCTTAAATGGATATTTGAAGCAAGAAGTTTATGTTGAACAACCTCAAGGTTTCATTTCTAAAGGTAAAGAATATAAGGCTTATAGGCTTAAAACTTAGGCTCTTTATGGTCTTAGACAAGCCCCTAAAGCTTGGTACCCTAGAATTGATAATTATCTTCACGATAATGGATTTGATAAATTTCCTTCTGAGAGTACCATGTGAAAAAAGGTTATGGGACCATATTTCATCATTGTTTGCTTATACATAGATGAATTAATTTTTATAAGCACCTCATCCTCACTTGTGAAGGAGCTCAAAGAGGCGATAAAATATGAATTTAATATGTCTAATTTAGGAGAAATGCAATATTTTTTGGGTATGCAAATCAAACAAACAACTACATGTATATCCATTGGTCAATCCAAATATGTTGAAGACTTGTTGAATAGGTTTAACATGCAAGGTTGTAAACCTGTGAGCACTAAGATGTAACTCCACTTTGTAATGTCACTCTTTATATATCCTCGATTGACATTCTTATGTATTTGACAACCACTAGACCAAACATCATATTTCCATAAGCTTTGTGAAACCCTCCTTTCTCTTCAGCGACATGAGAATTCCTTCAACGAATTAACCTCCTCCTTTTAGTCTCATATTTACACTCTAAATAAGCAGGAACATAACTCCAGTCTCAAGGTTGAAATCATAAAGGGAACGTTGTTGCAGCAAAAGAAATAATTGGATGCAATGGAATCAGTGGTTCAATAGTTAAGAAAACATCGAGGCACAACTATAGTAAGACAATGTGGAGAATTGCCTTGAGTGCCATCCTCCACAACTCCAATCAGTGGTTCAAGAGTTAAGTCAACATTAGGGAACAACTATAGTAAAACAACGGGGATAATTGCCTTTAGTGTCATCCTCCACAACTCCACACTGGACTCAACTACAATTGGCTCCCACTTCTCATATTGGATTGCAACATAGGAATTCCCATCAACCTCTTGGTTCCAAGAAAAACAATGACAAAGGCAACACTACAATGGAAACAAATCTTCATCTTTGAACTCATAGTAGAGATGTCATGTATAGTTAGTTTCCAAATTTTGTAGTAGTTTATCTTCTCTTAACACTTTTATTACATTACATTTTTAAACTCTATATCCAAGTCCAGTCCTAGCTTCAACAATTTTACTTAATATAAATTTTAGAATTATGTTAAAAAAACAAAAACAAAATAAATATTAATCTTACAACAAATATGAAAACATTGAATTACTCAACCACAATTTTAATTTGAAAATTCAAAATACCAATTTTACTTAATACAAATTTCCTAGATTAAAAAAATAAAATAAAAATAAATATTAATCTTACAACAAATATAAAAACGCTAAATTACTTAATGAAAAATTTAATTTTAAAATTCAAAATACAAGGTATGTGTTAGAAAAACAGGACCACGGAGTAATAAAATAAAACAAATGCGGAAACAAAACACAGAAGATACACAATACACAAAACACAGAAGATACACAATACAAGAGAGACATAGATTTACATGGTTCACCCAGTGTGGGTTACGTCCACTAGAGAAATTGTCAGGTCCTTCCTTTATTATTATCCAACAAATGAAGGGATACAACCTACAACAAAACCCGCTGTAACTTCCTCTTCTTTCTCTCACAGTCTCCTCTCTCAGAATACAATATTCGCCATCATACCTAGCCGCAATACATTTCCCTCATAAAAGAGGGTTACCTTCTAGGGAAAAAAAACCTAACATAATCTCTATCGTTAGATCTACGACCTTATAATGAACGGTCCAGATTTACAATGAAATTACAATATACATTTACAAGGCAATTTTTCCTTCGGGGGATGCTGCCCCCGAACCCCCGCTGGGGGCCCGCTTGCCCCCAAACCCCCCAGCCGGGGGGATAGCCCCCGTGGACCCCGCAGAGGGGGTACCCCTCTCTGCACTCCCCCTGCGTGGAAGAGTGTACATACTTCTGGGGTGTAAATACTTCATGGGGTATAAACACGGCTGAAAGTAAAAGAACTCTGAATCAGGAAGATAATCATGCTCCACAACCAACAGTATGCATAGTGGACATTCATTGCATCAAACCTTGTATGATGTATTATGATAATTCTAATTGAAGTAGAAGGAGGTTACACTGAAAACAACAAAATTGAAACTCAAGAAAGTTATATTGATATTTAACCCTTGATTTATAAATAGTTAAGTAAAACTATGATCTGTAATTGTTAATTTTGTCCACATTATTTATATAACAATTTCAGTTTAGAGTAATATGTTTTTTTTTTTTTATCTTCAATAATAAGTTAGATTACATGATTTGGATTTTTAATAATCATTATTTAAATTTGGTTATAAAAGAATTGTTGAAGATTACATTATTTGAATTTTTAGTAATCATTATTAAAATTTAGTTATAAAAGAATTGTTAAAATGATAATTTTTTTATTATTGAAATTATATTTTTAAATGCATAAATAAATTCAGTTCTCTTAAAAAAATAACTATTACTTATACAATCTCAACAATTAATATATAAAATTTCAATAATTTTCTAAACTTTTAATCAAATTAAACCAAAACTGTTAAAAAAAATTCAAACCTAACAATTCATCACTATTACATCAAACAAAATAGGTTATAATTTCTAGACAATTCCTTAACTGGTCACCTGTTATAATACTGAAATTCTTATGTATTTTATATTATTTTATTTTTTAATTTCAAAAACATTTTATTAATAAAAATTTGCAGTTTTAAGTTTTAACCATAAATATATAACAATTTGATAAAAAATAATTATTTGTTATAAATATTAATTATATTTAATGAGTAAAATATTTCACACTTAATATTTTTTTTATAAAGATCAATTTGAACTTGGTGAAAAATTTAGAACTTGATTTTGGAGTTTGAAGATGAAAAGTATATTTGTTTTATAATAACAATAATTTATTTTTAAGATCACCATTAAAAGAGACATCAAATTAGTGTATAAAACTTCTTATTTATAGAATAATAAATATTACTAAAATCTATAAAAACATACCTACACTACCTACCTTACCTACCCTACTCTCCTTTTCATTTGAACAAGTGACCTCAGAAATTACACATACTCTTAACTATAACATAGAAAAAAAATAAAAAAATATCCCTTCAAAGTTTCCCTGAATTTCACAAAGCATGCGAAAATATTTGACTAGAGTGGCCACGCTATCTTCAGTTCCACCACAAATATACATACTTTAATAATTAAGGAAAACTTTTCCACAACACAGGCGAAAATATTTGACCACACATATACATACAGACTTTAATAATCAACGCAAACTTTTCCACAACACAGGCGAAAATATTTGAACATAGCCGCCACGGTATCTTCAGTTCCATGGTCCACCATTTTTTAAAGGATAACTTTATTGTAATGGAAAGGATAACTTTATTGTAATTTTTTTAAATTTAATAAATTATTTTTTTATATGAAAAGTTAAAAACAAAATCATTCATAAAATGATAATTAAGGCCAGTTTTTCCACAATAGAGCTGAAAATATTTGACCAGATCAAATTTCAAGGGAAAGCTTATGAAAAGTTAAAATTTAATAAATTATTTTTTTATATGAAAAGTTAAAAACAAAATCATTCATAAAATGATAATTAAGGCCAGTTTTTCCACAATACAGCTGAAAATATTTGACCAGATCAAATTTCAAGGGAAAGCTTATATTTTAAGCTAAAGGTTATAGGTTATATTTTAAATTGAAAGGATAACTTTATTGTAATTTTTTTAAATTTAATAAATTATTTTTTTATATGAAAAGTAAAAAACAAAATCATTCATAAAATGATAATTAAGGCCAGTTTTTCCACAATACAGTTGAAAATATTTGACCAGATCAAATTTTAAGGGAAAGCTTATATTTTAAGCGAAGGGTTATAGATTATATTTTAAATTAAAAGGATAACTTTATTGTAATTTTTTAAAATTTAATAAATTATTTTTTTTATATGAAAAGTAAAAAACAAAATCATTTATAAAATGATAATTAAGGCCAGTTTTTCCACAATACAGCTGAAAATATTTGACCAGATCAAATTTCAAGGGAAAGCTTATATTTTAAGCTAAAGGTTATAGGTTATATCTTAAATTGAAAGGATAACTTTATTGTAATTTTTTAAAATTTATAAATTATTTTTTTATATGAAAAGTTAAAAACAAAATCATTTATAAAATGATAATTAAGGTCAGTTTTTCCACAATATAGCTGAAAATATTTGACCAGATCAAATTTCAAGGGAAAACTTATATTTTAAGCGAAAGGTTATAGGTTATATTTTAAATTGAAAGAATAACTTTATTGTAATTCTTTTAAATTTAATAAATTATTTTTTTATATGAAAATTAAAAAACAAAATCACTTATAAAATGATTATTTTATAATTTATTTTGTTTGCAATTATAGTATATTGTATTTATATTAGTATAAATTTATTTTTAGTTGGGATTTATTAAATATTTAAACAAAATATTTTAGGTAAATTTCTATATACTTAAAT
>JZKD02S0605288.1:903988-922706 GCA_000966675.3 Picea glauca | reverse complement strand
TATCGATACCTCGTTGAAGCCCTGCACCTCCCTGCTCAACCTATGGATTATGTCCCCTTTACTGCAGAAAACCCGAGGAACTTCAAGGCTTGAAGTACCCCCAGATTACACAACCCATCTCTCACTTAGACTGTTGCCCCTGTCCTCGTTTGTTTCCCTGCTAAATATC
This sequence comes from Picea glauca, assembly GCA_000966675.3. Lineage (NCBI taxonomy): Eukaryota > Viridiplantae > Streptophyta > Pinopsida > Pinales > Pinaceae > Picea > Picea glauca. The sequence continues at coordinate 922,537 of JZKD02S0605288.1, read as the reverse complement.
GATGACCTCTTGCCCAGTCTGTGGGCTCCGACCCACTTCCTGTAGAAAAGTCACGAAATTCTCAGGATCGCAGAGTCTCTAGCCCGCGAAGCAATGCATAAAGGTAAAGGAGTTCCAGTAGAATCGGGGAACTGGGCCGAGGACCCACTTGAAGAGGAAAGTGGTGGGTGCAACAGACTTAGATTGCAACTTGGAGCAATTGGCGCCAACAGGGTCTTTGAACTCGAAACATTGTCCCAGTATAGGCACATGATTGAAAATCCTTAGGATGAGAGCTACGCTCAACAAAGCCAGATAGAGGACCGCAGCATGAAAATGGAGACAATGCAAAGAATATTAGAGCAGTTGGAAGGCACACAACAACCTCCAAGCAATCCGAGAGAGAAGCAAGAAATCTCCAAGAATGCGCAGTCGAATTCAGTCAACTAGATCCCTAAATTAAACGAGTCACACCCAGAAAATATGTTGGATTTACAGCCCTTCAAACTGGAAAAGGGTAACTAATCTATGGAATTTTAATGTTTTGTCTTACAATCTATATCAACGAAATCTACTACCGGAGTTATCCGGGGAAGTCTACTTTCAGAAATTTTGCTAGACAAGGGAGATGTATCAAAAATCACTGCTCCAAAAATACACCCCGTTTTTGTAAAAAATTCTCTCTAAGAGACCGCCCTCGAAGGTCTATATGGACCATTTTTTTGTAAATCTGTGGATTCTTCTACACATCTAATATATATTTTACTAGTTCCTATTAAAAAATATATATACCATATAAATTAAAAAAACATGTATTTAATAGAAATTAGATAAATTTGAAAAACATGTATTTAATAGAAGTTAAACTCCTATGCAAAGGAGTGCAACAATAATGATGACATCCCTCTTAAATCAATGGAGCAATTCTAAGCTCAATAATAATAAAATTGACGTGTTAAAAATTTACTAATATACCCTATAAATTTGACAAACATGTATTTAATTTCAGAAATTAGACTCAAATATTGTAAGTACTCTTAAACACATGAATGTTCAAAACTTCCAAGAAAAATTGGGGCTTCACAAACCTGTATTTAATAAAAGTTAGGCTCCAATCTTATAAACAAGCTTGCTCCAAACCTGTATTTAATAAAAGTTAGGCTCCAATCTTGTAAGCAAGCTTAAACCCATGAATGTTCAAAACTTCCTATTCATGGTCAAAAGAAAATTATTGGGAATAAAGTTGTTATCCCATAATGAAATCCTTCTTCATCAGTTATAATTCTTTTTTAACTTTGGGTTTAACAAAAATTGCAATTGGCAAGCCTTAAAAATCCGTTGTCAAGAATCCAAAAGAGAGCAATCAATTATTACATGAGAGTGAACATAGGATTGATATACGTTCTTACGGTTGGATAAAGTGTATGCATTTTATTTTTTTCGAGGCTATGCATAGATTTGAATACCCAAAACATTTGAACTGTGATGAGATCACGAGCAAATCAAAGTTCCATGTTTAACCATACTCGAAAGTAGTCAGGGTTGAGGTTCAATTCTCACCCAAGCCTCTATAGGCCAGAGGCTTACAGGTATTTAAATGATTTTAAATTATCATGTATTTAGCAAGAGCAAGATATTTTTAATGGTTTTAAATTATTTTGCATTTCAAAGCCAAGGAGTGAGCATGGGAGTTGATATGCGCGGGCTTGTGATTAGATTTTATTTTATATGGGAAAAATTCGACTGCCTAAAATCCAATAAAAAAAATTTGGGAGTATACATCTTATCCATACTTAAAAGTTTGAAATGAAAAATCATGATATTCAAACAAAGTGCAATTTTTAGCACTTGCTTGTGCAACTCAATAGGTATCAAGATACATTGAAGTGTTTGAAGAGAAAGATTGGAAATGAGAATGGAAATAAAAACAAAGTTCCATAAAATAGAAAAAAAAACCATTGCTTGAAAAACCAAATAAAATGAGGAATTTTTTTTCTACAACAGGGCATCTTAATGAAATTTTCAGCCATGTACTCTATAAATTCAAGCTTGAGTTTTAGGTTCAACAAAGTGCAATTTTCAACACTTGTATGTTAAAACTTTGTGCCACTGAATGAGCATCAAGATACATGGACGTGTTTGAAGCGGAGGGATGGAAATGAGGATGGAAGCCATGAAAGAGTAAAAACAAAGTTCCATAAAATAGAAAAAATAACCATTGGCTTGAAAACCAAACAAATGGAGGAATTTCTTGCAATTTCTACAAGTTAAAAATATAAGGCAGCTTAATGAAATTTCGAGCAATGTACTCTATCAATTCAAGTTTGAGTTTTAGGGCCAACAAAGTGCAATTTTCAGCACTTGCATGTTAAAACCTTGTGCAACTGCATGGGCATCAAGATACATCGACGTATTACTATATTCCTCTTCACTGTGCCAATAAAAAAGAAAGAAGAGTCAACCAACTTATGTTTTTGTGTTATGGACCACTCAAAATGAACCCCACAAATTGAATTGAATCCTATGCCAATGTTATGGAAATGGACCCTGCTAGCACTAGTGCTCGCGATCGTTTTGTAGTGGACCAAAACCTCTTAATCACTATATTCCAAAATAATGTTTGGAATGAAGGAAATGCTTAGGGTTTTGAGTGAATAAATTACACAATTTTTTAAAGAAATTTTGCAAATTTTTTTATACCTAATAACAACAAGGCCGGAATATAACTTGTCTTTATCCTCCATATCACATGGGTGACAAGTATCGAACCCTAACTTTCCACTTCTCTCTTGTATTTCTCCTCCATATCACATGGGTGACAAGTATCGAACCCTAACTTTCCACTTCTCTCGTTGACCTCCAAAAACCCTAGCGCGTGCGTGTGATTCTCTACATATTATTCTCGCTATTTCAACGAAAACTTGATTCCACCTTGTCCTGTCACCCGGGGAAGCAAGGAACATCAAAATTTCCTTCCATATTGGATGCTTTCAAGGGTTGATCAACTGAATATTCTAGTACAGAATTCGAATTTTAGTATTAATCCGTGAACCAAACCAAATCCCCAAATTTTCGATTTTTTTTGCGAATTCGATCGAATTTGGTAACTATGGTTTAAATTGCATTTTTTAATGCATAAATGGATTCAATATGTTGAAAAAACCCCAGACACTGTGATTATATAGACCTAATCACTAGATCAACAATTTCTTGCCAGATTTCTAGTAATATTAAATGGATAACATACAAAAAAGAGTTAAGCTTAAAAAATCAACCTAAAACGAATAAATCCAAGTTGAGAAGAGATAAAGAGATTGTAGTTTTTGCAATTGAACTAGCTTGGATACTCCCCGTGTTCAGTATGTAGGATACTTTGGGCGCTAGATGAAAGGTGGAAGATGGAACTAACTTCGAGTGTTGGATAATGGCAAAGGATAATCTTGTATCTTGCTCCTCGCGTTTCTTCAACTCTCTAGGGAAAGAGGCAAACAATAATCTCATATTCTACTCCCTTGTTTCTTCATCACTCTAGGGAAAGAGGCCCATGACTCCATGCTCCTCTTGGAAGGTGGAATTGACTTTAGGTGCTAGAAGGAAAGTGGAATAGGAAGGTAGAATTAACTTCGGGTGCTTGAAAACAGGTAGAATAAGATACTAAGCATGGACGGCAGGAGCATGCACAAAGTGGCGATCATGGATGAATGGACATATGTATGGTCATTCTGGATATTGACTAAAAGCCATAGTCAAAACGTTCAACATTTTAGCCCTTTTTTGGGGATTTTTTTCTGTTTAATTTTACTCGAAATCCGGTGATAATGTGTTGGATCTGCATATTTGAGTGGCTAAATATGTATATTCCAAGTGTCATAGGGGTTTTTCAACATGTTGAATCCATTTCTGCATTCATAAATGCAATTTAAACAACAAAAAATTGCAACTTCGTCCAGATTTATGTCACCGGATTAGGGAAAAAAAACAAAAACGTAAAACAATCAATGTCATATTAAAAAAATCATTAATGAATTTAAAGAAAATATTATAGAGTAGCCACATTCACAAATCCAAGCATACCAAGGAAAAAGAGATCCCAACATACCATGGAAAGAGAAAAAGGATATGGTAAATATTTAAGTTTGGTTTAAGATGATGGATGGCCAACCAATTGAAATTGTTTCTTTAGTTCATATGATCACAATATCATCCAATTGTAGATCAACTAATCTAGTGTTACCTCTTTAGTTCACAACTTTTTCGTTGTTTCTCTAATGATGGGATTCCTTCACCCTTCACCAAGTCAATTATTTCCACATATTATCTCCTCAACTTTCTTTAGAAGCCCTAGTTTTGGTAGCAAATGATCATGATATTGGCCTTATTCCAAGTATTTTCCTTTTTTTGAGTTGCAAGGGATCAATTTCTTGTTGGTTGATAGAGTATCTTTAGAGGGTTGCTTCCTAACATTTAGGAAAATTTTCTTTTAAATATTTTATGTTGATTCTACAAAAATAATCACTTAAATCTAGGAATCCAACAATTTCTCACTGTATTTCGAACAAATATTCCCTGAAAAAATCTTCATTTCGTAGAATCTTTAGCCTATGACATAGCAAAGGGGTGCTCACCATCGCACATCTGTTGTAATGTAAAGTTTTGAGCAAAGTGAAGCAAAAAAATAACATGTGTTAGTAAAGCGCATCCAAATTTACTTAATATGTCTTTGAGAAGATAGTTTAAGATAGTTTACATTCAATACTAGCTATAGAATCCAATGCAAAATTGGCGTAAATAGTGAGTTAAATGTTATGTGACCTCCAAATAGCATTTTAGAGCTTAGAGAGCCTTTCTCCCCATGCGAGTGGTTGCATTTAATTTATGTATGTGTTGTTATTTTCACTTTTTGATCCTCAGACTGGAAGAGCTTAGAACTGTGTTATGTTTCAGGATTTAATTGAAAATTCTCTGCATTGTTTCAAGTCAAAGTTTTCCAAGCATGTGAGATTCTTTATCTTGTTAGTAGTTTGTGAAAGTTGCTAATGTTTTATATTTATATTTTCTTCAACTAAAAAGTTGTTTTTTACTTTAAATTTTTTGTTTTTCATTAAAGAAATAAACAAACATTTAGACCAATTGATCTCAATGAAATAAAAAATCGAAGTAATCTCTTACATTCTTAAGGTTCAATAGATCAATTGATCTGAATGAATGTTAATCATCATCATCATAAAAACTAAATAACATGAAACCAATAAACAAAACTCACTTACATATATACAAAACAATTAGATATATACAAAACTCATTAGATATATTTTTAAAACAATTGGAGGAGCTCTGCGGCAGGGGAAACCCTAGCCACACACACTTGCGCTCACGCACCTCCTCTCTCTGCGAGGGTTCTCAAAGAAGGCTGAAGAAGACGCCAGCCCTCCTGGTTTGCTCCGTTGCCAGTTGATGCTGTAGATCGCTTGGTTCTCCAGGCTCTTTGCGCGGTGGTTTTCTCCTGTGCAACGGCATGAGGATCTCTCACAGATTCGTGTATCTTGCCGTTGTAGGATCGGAAGGGCGTCGTTTTCCTTTCCTTGTGTGGTCGGGGCTGAATATCTTGGCGTATGCATCCTCTTCGTGCCTCGCTGCTACTTTGATGTCTGCTCTGAGGGTGGATCTGGTTTTGTTGTCGAGATGTTGTCTAGTTTATGGGTGTTCCTGCTGGGATGATGCCTGGGTTTCTTTTACTCAGATCTGAATCTTCTAAGTGAGGTCCTTGTGGTATATTGCTTCTTTTTTTGCGGTTACTCCTTCTGGTTTCTTTGGTTGTTCAGGGTTTGATGTATGTCTAGATCTGTCTCCTTTCGGTGACTGTTGATGATTTTACTATCTAGCTGAGGTTGTGCCAGAACTTTGAGGTCCTTTCCTTGGGCGTGCGGTGCGGGGCTACACCTTGAGATTCTTGGAGTGGGCGTGCAGTTCATGGTTTATTGATGCTATTTTGGAGTTCATCGTCGCAGCTGCAAACTGGTTAAGCTTGTGATGATTTTCATACCACTCTAACCTAATCCATCCGACCCCCTAGAATTGTTTGGATATACCTATTTAAAGTTTTTTTTTTTGTTTGTAACAAACTTATATAACATATGTTATATGTAATACACAAAATATATGTTATATGTATTATTAAGGATTTTTGGCTTACTAAAAGCTTACAAAACTCACTTACAAATATACTAATCTGTACCCAATAAACAAAACCCCACTTATACATATACTAATGTGAACGGAGTATTGGAAAACAATTTTAACTTTTTATTTCAAAATTTAATAACTATTTGTTTCACTATCTTAAGAAATTAAGATACCTTTAAAAAAGCAAGTTGGTTCCACGACATAGACATAGAAAAAGGCAGTTGGTTCCACCTCATAGACTACATATAAAATAAAATAATGTTAATTTTTTCTTTACCATCTTGACTAATTAAAACACCTTGATAGAAAAAGCATGTGGATTCCACCACACAGCCATAGATTTAAAAAACACCGCCGAATGGAGTCTTTGCACATGGACAAGCGATGTCACTTCAATGTAAGTATCCAGATTCCAGAGTAGATTTTCGCTGCCAGGTCCATCTCTCATAGACTATAGCTAAAGCAACTATTTTTTCCACCCCGGTCGGAAAAAAATATGAAAATATCAGACCCAGACTTGAGCGACAAAAGGCAATATTTTTCCGTATCTCTTACAAGGACAGCACCTACCTCTAGGAAAAAGTCCTATCGGTTTACACATACGAAAAAGGTTACACTCCATCGCTTTTTTCTAGTTTTGTTAAAAAAATTGTTTAAATTTAAAAAAAAAACATAAATTTAAATTTTAATAATTGAAATTATATATTATGAATATTAAAAAGATTTTTAAATTTTGATATGATTTAGTAATGATTTTAAAAATAGATTATTATTATTATTATATGTTAAAGTTTTAAAATTTTTAAAAATATTAAAGTTTTTAAGCATACTAAATAGATTTATGTATTTAAAAAAAAATGTAAACAATGTAGAATACAATTTACCAAACAATCATATTTTATATATACAAAATATGATAATAGTCCCCCAAAAATAAAAATAAACATAAAACACTTGCATTATCCTTTTCCTTAACTTGTTACCTGATAGTTGAGCTCGGTCAGGTCAGGTTGAAAAAATGTTAGGTGCGTGATTGATTGAGCGGGTATTGCGGCGAAAAAGTCGGAGGTCAAAAGTATATTTGTTGCACCTCTATGAAATCACTACATGAAAACAATTATGACTTTGATACTTCCTGGCAAAAACTATACGTAGTGGATATCGTTGCAATTTATACCTTTCATGATTAAAGCAAGTTGTTTTACCACAACAGGCGCCAAAAAAATATCAGACCTGACCGACCGATCACGCGCTCAAGCTTATGGTTATGGCATTGTGTAGAGGTGCGCTGACCTTGTTGTTTTTCCACAACAGGCGCGAAAAATATCAGACCCGACCGACCGACCACGCAGTCAAGCTTATCGTTATCGCATTGTGTAGAGGTGGGCTGCCCTTTCGTAAGATATTTTCCTAATAAATACCTTGTTACCTGCTCCCACAGCTCGCATTGCCGTTAAGAAAGTCGGAGAGTGAGAGGTGAACAGAGGACTTAAGTGCCGATCAGACTCGGAGGTGCAGAGGTGCGTGCAGGGGAATCAAAAGAAGGTAAAAAACATGTCAGAACCACCTGTTGTGAGCGCGCTAATTGAAACATTCACTTCTATCCTCGCTGACAAAGTCTTGGAAGAGGTATCGCTAATTACCAGTTTCAAAAATGATTTTGAATTTCTTTGTGACGAGCTTGTTTCGGTTAAATCACTGCTGGACGACGCCGGACAGAACAGCACCTCACGTTCAATGTCCAATTGGCTGGAAAAACTTGAGTATTTTCTGATTGATGCTCTGGACATAGTGGATGAATGTCGCGCAAGAGAGTTTGGTAACTCGATCTTCTCCAACTTTGAAAAACTCATTTTTCGTTATAAGATGGGCAGTAGGATTAGAACACTCAAGGAGAGAATCAACAATATCCATGGGAGTGCTAAATATCTGAAGCATCTCATGTCAGTTCTTCAAGTTAATGCATTGAACGCTCATAATTTAGAAGATAAGAGGGAAAGATCTAGCGCTTTTCTCAATGAATCACATATTGTAGGCATCAAAGACGACATTGATAAGATCACTGAATTTATATTGAAGGAAAAGGGCCCTCAAGTCATTGCTGTTGTGGGTATGGGAGGGATGGGCAAAACTCTTCTAGTAGAACGTGTGTTCAAAAGCCGAATAGTGCAGGAAAGTTTCGATCATGTGGTATGGCTAGCAGTCCCCCAGAATTTCGACATGCAACATCTCTTACCTGAGATAAAAAAGAAGATGAAGATTGACCACACTGTTCGAAATCCAGATCTCACGATGGACAACAGTAGAGACGAAATTCTAAAAGTTTTAGAAACAAGCCGCTGTTTGCTTGTTCTAGATGACATCTGGAACAAAGATGATTTCCATAAATTTGGTTGGTTACTGGGCAAAACTAAGATTATAGTCACCACCCGTCATAAACAAGTTGTAAGCAGTATTTCAGATCAGCAGCTAGTATTTCAGATGAAACACTTATCTCCGGAAAACAGCAAGAAATTGTTTTGCATTCACGCCTTCCCTGACCGTGGACACAGGCAACAGAGTACTGCAGATACAGATATGAATCTTCCAAGTCAGCCTCATAAGGAACTTCCTGACGGTGCAGACACGCAACAGAGTACTCCAGACACGGATATGAATCTTCCAAACCATCCTCCGAAGGAGCTCATGGCTGTCACCGACCAAATTGTAAAAAAATGTGGCGGACTACCCTTGGCCGTGAAAACAATAGGAGCGTCTATGGCAAGAGTAAGAAGGCTTCCTAATGATTGGGAATCGATCCTGAAATGTTTAAATGAAGCAGAAGCGATGAGCGACCAAGTTTGGCCTTCTCTCAGGTTAAGTTACCAGGCGTTGCCCTATCATTTGAAGCTTTGCTTTGATTACTGTTCTTCTTTTCCCAAAAATAGTCAAATAAAAAATAGTCGAATAAAATCCGAGTATTTAGTGAATGCTTGGATTGCTGAAGGATTTATCCCACGAACAGCAGAAAATCCATACGATGTAGGTCTCTCCTACATTGACGAACTTATTGATCGATGCCTGCTGGAAGTTTCCAAGGTTGGAGGAGATGAACGAGTAAAGTATTGCAAAATGCATGATTTATTGCATGATTTAGCTCATTCAGAAACCCACAAGAAAACTAAATGTTTGTTAAAGCCCGGAAACGAATTGGAAAATTTTCCAGAGGGCGAGTGGGGGCTCCGTAGAATTTCATTGATTGAAAACAATATATCTACAATCATGCAACCCATCAAGTGTCCAGGGCTCCGCACTCTATTGCTATGTAATAATGTCCGTCTTGAATCAATTTCCGCCAGTTTTTTTAATGATATGAAATATCTGGCTGTGTTAGATTTAAGCGGCACGTCCATTGAATCATTGCCCGAAACTGTCAGGCATTTATATCATCTAAAGCTCCTGAATTTATCCAAGACAAAGATAGCAAAGCTTCCTCAGTCATTGGCTGAACTGAGAAGCCTCCAGTTTCTGGATGTTGGTCAATGCAAAAACTTCCGCGAGATGCATTCGGGAATAGGTGAGCATAGATCTATGCTACATTTGAATGTGAAGGGCTCTGGCAATTTAAAGTCGCTGCCTGTGGGAATATCAAAGCTCATCTATTTACACACCTTGAAAGGCCCAGTATTCAAAAGGGAAAAGGCACCCACTTCAAAGGCCTTCCAATTGAGCGCAGTATTGAAAAAGGGAAAGGCAACCAATGCCAAGGCCTTGCAATGGTGGGATCTGAAAAGATTGACCCTTCTGCGACACCTTTCATTAACACTTGAATCAGAGGGTAGTATTCTACTGGAGGAGGGGACTTTTGCGAGCATGACAAATATGCGGGCCCTGTCATTCAAATATGTTGATTCTTCTGAAGGTTCTCGCGGCATCCTCCAACTTCCGAAGGACATTGCAGTCATGCGCCACCTTGAAATTCTTCATCTAAAGAACTGCGTAATGCAGGACTGGATCTTTCAGCTTGAGAACCTCATGGAGCTGGAGTTATATGGGGATAACGGTTCAACTCCAGATTATATAGGGCTCGAAAAGATTCCTAATTTGAGAAAGCTAAAATTGTCGAGCAACGACAACGACAAATGCGTTAAATTTCCACAGGAGTTTGGGGAAAGTGGGGCATTTCCAAAGCTCGAAAACTTTGTCATCAAACGTTTTAACAAAATGGAAAACTTTCCCTCATTGCATGATGGAGCATTGCCAATGTTGAAGTGTTTGCAAATGAAACACTGTTATAAGTTGAGAGATATTACCAAAGCATTAGTATTACAGAGGCCGACTAGTATTCTTGAAGAAATAAGGGTAAAAGGATGCCCAGGATGGGAAGACGGCATCTGGAAGGACGGGAGTACATGGCAGCTTTTGAAAGACAGTCGCATCAAATTGACAATAAACGGCGATATAATATCCTGGGCAAAAGGTCAATTCAACAATTTAAAATTGTACGCAAATAATGCAGAAAGGAAAACAATAAGAAAATCCTTGCTGATAGCCAAAATAGGGGTTCGCTTTACGGAAGTCGGCACCTCATCGGCACAAGGCGCAGCTTAGACAGGACACTTCAAAATGCCTCCAGGTAAGTCTTAGTTCTTTCCCTCTCTAAGAAAGCATGGAGGATAAGGAATGGGTTGTTGAATCTGAAAATTATATGGTTGGATTCAAATATGGTTTGGTTTGGTTTAGTTTTGATCATCTTGTTTTTGTTTATCAATTGGATAATTAAAAAAATTACATAAGATTTTTAAATGGAACACTGAAAATCAATGCATTGCTTAACTGAGCCTTCACTAAATCAATGTAATCAAGAAATATGTAATAATCCTAATAAGAATCATCAGCTCAATGTAACTTTGAGAGCTTTGGAGGGTAGCAAATGTCGAAGTCGTTGGAATTTGCAGAAACGCTTAAAGCAACTCGCTAGCAGAGGCTGCAGCGAAAGACGGCCGTGGAAGCTCGATCGGTCTGCATGTCTGAAACATTAAATGCCCTTATGGACTTGATGGCAATTTTTCTTGACCTGGATGGTTGGACTACCCTGATTGATTATATCGACTTCATCAAATTTAATCTAGCTTGATCTTGATCTGATAAATATTTTGACAAGGTTAAATATTTGATTTTCCTTTTTCGCAGCGTTGAGTGTAGGCAAGAGCAGATAACAATGATGAGCACAAACAGAAGATTGTTGCAGGCGTCACGGGCATGAAGATAGGAAAGGATGTTTCGTCTTCTAATCGCCATGAGTATTCAAACAATGGCAATTTTCAGGCACAAAAATGGGCTCCGATTTTTCATGAGAGGTTCAGCCATTTTGGCTCTAGGAAATTAGCGAAGGATTGCGTGCTATCATTTTACCTTTAACGGGTTTTTGTCATCCAAAAATTACCATTGTAGCCAGGTGCGCAGATGCCCTTGACCAAACAATTGTTGTTATTAACAATGCAAGTTTTTCTTTTTCTTAGCCTTTTAAATTTTCCTGGATTCCGCCATATTGCCACAGAAATTCAATGTTGCATCAGAAATTTAACTTTAATTATTTGGCAGAAAAGCCGAAAGCTATCTAGTCGCTTGATGATTCCTTGATCTTTGACCTTTGTACTAAATTTTCACATTTTTGATGCTGGTTTCAAAAATTATATATGTGGTTTCAGATAACATTGTCGTTTGGTTGATCATTATTTTAGAATGCAATATAGTATACAACTGTATTTGCTTTTTCATAGGAGTTATTATAATAATAATAATAATAATAATCTATTTTTAAGGTTACAAGCCAGCATACTAAATTGGTTTATGAGACTCTTTTGTTTGTGGGACAAGGGACCCCCCTCCCTCCAGCGATTTGACTGGTAAAGTTTACGAAGGTATACATACCCTACCCCCCTCTGGATTTGAACCTGTGACCTTTTAAGAAGAAACACATGTTCTTAACCATTAAGCCCACTCAAACTGTATTAAAACTCAAGACTCCACCAAAAAATCTGGACTCCCATATTAGTTGCAACTTACCCAATATATGAGGAAATTTTCAGTTGTACACTATTGTAATAGCATTCATATAATAGATCATGGGTCTAATATTCCACATGACTTGCACACTTCCTGTGATCAGGACTTGGAATATCGATAAACAGAATTGTTTTATATGGCCTTTTTTATTGGGAAAAACGCTCAGTAGGGAAGCGTTTCCCGCTCAACAAGAGTGAAACAAATTAATGGAATCAGATCGATCCAATTTTTGTATTAGTTTTCTTTCCTGTACTTTATTATTTCATTTTGATCTATTATATTTCCCAATATTTGGATAGTCTTAGAAGAAGCCAAAACCTGTGGGTATGAATTCTGATATAAATTTCAGATATAAGTAATAAGTATCAGTCCATAATATAAATTCATAGGTTACAATTTCCAACAAAACTAAAAATGGGTATAAATTCATAGGTTACAATTTTCAAGAAAACTAAAATGGGTTTTGTTGGATGAATTCTGAGATAAATTTCAGAAACAAGACCAAGTATCAACCCCTAATATAAATTCACAAGTTAAAATTTTCAACAAAATAAATGTGGGTTTTGTCTGCTCCCAAATGAATCTGGCCATCTTTTGCGCTTGGATGTTATTGCTTTGCCTTATGTCTCTGCATACTAAAGTGCTTCTCATGTCATGTCAGCACGTGAGATCTTTGAGGTAATGTATACGGTGCATGAGCTATGCAGTACATAGCCAAATTAATATGTTAAATATATGTTTAAACTCTCATATATAAACACATTAATATTATATTAATGTTGAGATCTTTGAGGTAATGTATACGGTGCATGAGCTATGCAGTACATAGCCAAATTAATATGTTAAATATATGTTTAAACTCTCATATATAAACACATTAATATTATATTAATGTTGTTATTACTAGTAATCAAAATAGAGATATCTAAATATTTAAATATTAAGTTTATATATTAATATGAACAAATATTTTTATTAATAATTAATTTATGGTTAACTACATCTATAATTATATTATGTTATAATATTAATAGATATAAAAAATGATATGGCTTAGTATATAGTTATAGTTGATTATATATATTTTGTTTTAATAATAATCAATAATTAATGAAAATAATATAATATAATTGACTATTTAGTATATAGTTGATTATATATATATATTTTCTAATAATATTCCATAAAAATAATTTAATATAATTGATTATTTAGTTAATTGTATATGACTATATATAATATATCAAAAATAAGCTTTTAAATAATGAAATAATTTTAACATAATTATTTAGTCATGGTTGATATACTTATTCTACTATAAAGGGTTATATTAATACTACTTATCATATATTATTATGTTAAGTATTATTAAAATGTAAATGTTGATATTATTATTGTTAACCATGTTTGACTATGTCTTATTGTGTTTCATTATAGTTGATCATGACTGATTTTCCATGATCAAGAGTGACTATATTGACTTTCACTCACTAGGTTTGATTATGGTTCACCATGTTTGACTAGGGTTAACAATGTTTGACCATGGTTGATTGTGTTTGACCATAATTAACTATAGTTAAATGTGACAACCATGGTTAATGATGGTCAAACAAAATCGACCATGGTGGACTATGTTTGACCATGTTTGGTTATGGTTGAACATAGTTGAATTTTATAGACAATCATTGACTATATTGACTTTAATTGACTATGTTTTACTATAGTTAACTTTGGTTGAATATGGTTGACCATGTTTACTTTGTCTAACTATGGTTAATGATGTTTGATTATGATTGACTATGGTTTAATGTGGTTTACTATCGTTGAATATGTTTTACTATGGTTGATTATGGTCGACCATGTTTGACTATGGTTCACTTTGATTGACTATGGTTGAATGTGGTTGCCCATGGTTGATTATGGTTGACTTTGATTAGCCATGGTTGATAATGGTTGACCATGTTTGGCCATGGTTCAACATGTTGTTCCATGTTTGATCATGGTTCACCATGTTTGGATATCGTTGAATATTGTCAGACATGCTTTGCCATGTTTGACAATGGTTGAATATGGTTGACCATATTTAACTATGGCTGACCATGTTTTACCATATTTGACTATGGTTGACCAAGTTTTACAATAAATAATGAAAATTGGTTGAGTTTAGCCATGGTTGACCATGTTTAACCATTGTTCAATATGGTTCACCATGTTTAACTATGGTTAATTATGTTTTGACCGTGGTTGATTTTGTTTGACCATCATTAACCATGGTTTCCATTTTTTACTATGGTTGACTAAGTTCAAATATATTTGACCATGGTTGACTATGGTCGAACAAGGATGACTATAGTTGACTATGATTGACCATGTTTAACTATGGTTGATAATGATTGGATATGGTTGACTTCGATTGTCCATGTTTAACTATAGTTAATTATGGTTGACCATGGTCAACTATGGTGGATAATGTTTGAATGTTATCCTTAACTCAATTGCGCATTTGGACCATCCTTAATTGCATTATTTCAAATTGAGACATAGAGAGGCTTATAATATGGTTATATCTATTATGATCTTCATATTAGTTGAATTATGTCTACTTGCTATGTTCCTCAATGGCTATGCCACATTCTAACTTTCATTAAGGGTTATGTTGCATCACAACATTCCTTAAGAGTTATGTTGGATTGCAATGTTCCTCATTGCAACATCATCTTGGCTAACTTTATGTCGAGTTGCTAAGTTTTTCAATGGTTATGTTGCATTGCAACATTCGTCAGGGAGATGTCACATTGAGTTTGGTTGAATATGGTCGGCCATAGTTGACTATCATTGACCATAATGAATATGGTTGGCCATGTTTGACTATGTTTGATTTTGGTAGAGTATGGTTGAGTGCGGTTGAAAATGATGGCAATGGTTGACCATGGTTTACTATGGACTTGTTATGTTCATGTTGGTCGACTTATGTTAACTTGCTATGTTCCCTAATGGATATGCCACATTGCAACATTGATCAAGGGTTATGTTGTAATATGATGTTCATTAAGGTGTTGCATTGCGACATTCAAGGAGGGTTATGTTGGATTACAACATTCTTCAATGGTTATGTCACATTGTGATCTTCATCTTAGCTCACTTATATGGAATTTCTACATTTGTCAATGCTTATGTTATATTGTGGTGTTCATCAAGGGTTATGTCACATAGTCACATTAAGAGGCCAACCTCATTATTAATGTGCTTAATATGTGCATCTATCAACATTCATCAAGGATTATGTAGCATTGTGACATTCCTCAAGGGTGTCAGATTGTGAGATTTTGTAATGGTTATGTTACATTGTGTCATTCATCTTTGTTGACTTATAGGCGAGTGCAAGATAATGATGGTCTCTCATGACATGTTAGTGGCAATGAAAACATGGAAAAACAATAATCCATTAACTTGGAGGGATGATTCGAGGTACTTTTACAATGAATTTGAATATGGCGTAAAAAGATGAAATGTAGAAAATTGAATTAGATTTTTGAATATATAATTTTTGCTTATAGTAATTTTAGTTGACTATGTGAAATTCGAGTTTTTATAACAGTGGTATGTTATTTTTCATGAAAAATATAATGTATATGTTCCCATTAGTGCAGGTACCAAGTACCTAAATGATGGAATTTCCTTAAAGAAAACTACAGTTGTAGAGAGCGCATTTGTTTTTGCATACATGGCTATTTTTTCAAAATTCACAATGTCAACTTTATTTTTTTTTAAATTATAAAATTCATTATAGCCCTAAAATTACAAGTCCATGTGTTAGTGTAGGGTATGATGGTCTTAACATAATCAAACATTTTTTTTGGATTCTAGATCTTGGTGTGTATTAGTGCAGCATAAAACTTTTTCTAAAAATGGTGAAGGTGATAAAATTTATAGGAGGAATAAAATACATATTTATTTTAAGATTTTGATATATGTCAAGACAAAAATAAATTAAAAATAATAAACACTATTATTATTTTTAAATTATATATTTATAATTTGCATAGTCGACTCTACATGTATGTGTAGTTTCATCAACGATAGATTCACATAGCTTGCACAAAAATAATTGGAAAAATAGAGATATTGAGAGTCATTTAGGGTGAGTGCAAGCTAAAGATGGTCTCTCATGACGCATTAGTGGCAATGCAAACTTGTAAAAAAAACAATTTGTTAACTTGGAGGGATTATTCAAGGTACTTTTACAATGAATTTGAATATGGTGTAAGAAGATGAAACATAGGAAATTGAATTAACTTTATGAATATATAACTTTTATTCATAGACATTGTGAATAACTAGGTCAAATTTGATTTTTTCTAAAAGTGGTATCTTATTTTTCCAACAAAATATAAGGTATATGTTTTCGTTCATGCAGGTGTTGAGTGTCTTAACGATGAAATTTCTTTCAAAAAACTTGTATACTTGTAGAGAGCCCATTTTTCTTGTTCCGTGTATTTTTTTGGAAAATTTTAATATTAATTTTATATTTTTTTAAAATTATCAAAGTCAACATATGCCTGAAATTACAATGTCTTTTGTTTGTGTAGGCTAAAAGGGTCTTAAAATGATCAAAACATATTATTTTTTTAGATCGTAGGTATCGGTATCATCTTGTGCCACATATAACTCATTTGAGAAATGGTTAAGCCGAGAAAACGTTATCATAGAAATAAGAGATATGTATTCTAGGATTTTGATACATGTGAAGACAAAAATAGATTAAAAATAGTAAACAATAATAATTTTTTTAAACACTTATATATTTGAAATTTGCATAGCCGACTCGATCTATGTATATAATTTCGTCAACAACTAAATTTGTTAGTCTATAGAAAAATAACGTCAAAGACATAGATATAGAGGGGTATTCACAAAAATGGAGGTTTTTATGAATTTGCAAACTGAACCACTAGATTTTTCATCCCAAACCTAAGTCTGAGCCATCCAAGTCAGCATACACCTTGTAAATACCGCCCCAAAAAATTGAATTCAACCAAGCACGCACACGCTCCTAAAAATCATTTCCTTCCTTCTATATCTTTGCCCTCCCTCTCCTACATCTACCCACCCCTATCTATATCACTCTCACTCTCCCTCTCTACTCCCCCAGTCTGTCTCCCCCTCTCTCCCTCACACTCCTATACATGGTAATACCTAGACATAGAAATATTTAGACATCACAAGGCATGTAAATACCTAGAGCTATACCTGACCTTGACATGCATCAAACTCTCTCTCTCTCTCTCTCTCTGCGCCCCTTTGTCCCTCACTCCCCTCTCTCTTCCACCTATCTTCCACCCTTTCTCTCTCTCGTTGTTGCTAGTCTTAGTCTTTCTTCCCCTCTTTCTCTCTCTATTCCCCCTCTCTGTCTCCCTCTGTATCCCCCTTTCCTCTCATTCTCTCATTACCCTCCTTCTATTTCTCCCTCTTTTCTTCCCTTCCTCTCACTATCCCTCTCTCTACCCCCCTCTGTTTCTCCCTCTTGTCCCTCTCACACTATGTCTCTACCCCTCCTCTTTGTCTCTCTCTCTCCCCCCCTCCTCCCTCTATGTCTCCACCCCTCATATTTTTCTTTCTCTCTTCCCCTTGTTGGCCCTCGACCAAGTTTTGAGGAAACATTGGTCAGGCTTGACCACTTTTGGACATTGACAGGCTGGTCGAAGAATGGAGTGCCCAGGAAGAGTTGAGATCGCGAGATCTCACTTCTTTTGTGGGATTTGTGGATCCAACATGGGGTTATTAGGGTTTATGTAATGGGTTATGGGATGTCGGCCCATGGGTTTACCCATGTTTAGGCCTCTTTGTAAATGCAAAAGTATAAATAAGAAGGCATGTAATGTAGAAGAATGCTTAGTGAAGGTGATGTAAGTAGCTAAGTGCTAAGTAAGTAGCTAAGTGAAAGAGGAAAGTAGTTTTGAGTTGTTTGGTGCATTAGAACATGTATGTAAGGCTTTGTGCTTGATAGAGGAGTTGGATCTAGTGTGCAGTGCGCAGGTCACCTGTCCAGTGCGAAGCTTGGGTCTGTGGCTTAGTGCACAGGAGCAGATGAATGTAAGGGATTGAAGACTAATAAAGAAGGAGAAGTCGTTGGTGGACATAGCCCCACATTGGGAGAAGTCGTTGGTGGACGTATATCATGTGTTGATGGTTTGCTTTGTGCTGTAATGTTTATGCTGTGGATTTGTGTTGATTAAGGTTGGTTGTCATTGATGTCAACCCTTGAAGAAAGACCCGTAGCAAAAAGGTTTGGGTAATGGACCCAATAGTGTTTGATGTAAATATGACTCATTATTTTTT
>JZKD02S0605288.1:852433-863143 GCA_000966675.3 Picea glauca | reverse complement strand
AATATGTACTTAACCGGTTTATGAATAAAACGAAAAAATAAATAAAATCAAAGTGTTTCAATATAAAAGTTACACAAGAAAATTATAAAGTCAACTATTAAATACAAAGGTGAAATCCTACCCAGGAGCATAATACTTAGTTTAAAAACAATTACCTCGCACTCTCTCACTCTCTACCCCCCCTCTTTTTCCTCTCTTCCTCTCACTATCTCCCCCCATGACCTAGACCATGACATAGAGCTAGATCTAGAGTTAGATGTTGACCTAGAGATTTACATAGACCATGACATAGACCCCCCCACTCGTCCCCTAGACATAGACCTAGACCACAACCTAGACCTAGGCCATGACATATACCTAGACCATGACCTATACCACGACATAGAGCTAGAGCTAGATTTAGAAGATGACTTAGAGCTTGACGTAGACCATGAACTAGACCATGACATAGAGATAAATCTAGATTTAGATGTTGACCTAGAGTTTGACAATGCCCAAAATAATGAAACTTATCACGACTTGTTGTTTTTCATCTATTACTTATTATGTTTAACATGCACATAGATCTTTATTAATCCACTCACATAAAGAAGATTACTTTGTATATTCATGAAATCAAAGATCATACTTACTCTTCCATCCTCAAGGAAATTTGTATCAGCAAAGAAAACAAACTGCAAAAGAAAATTTTTAAATGAAATGAATGCAAATGATGTTCTCTTTGTAACACATTTTCTAATCTCCACCCTTTCCCAGAAAATATAGAATATAACCCTAATCATAATCTGATTTGATATGACACTTCAAAGGGTGCACTACGATCTCACATCTTTTCACCTCAAATGATCATTTCAACTCGGGTGTACTGCAATCTCATGATGCCTGGGCCTCCAAACGGTTCATTGCAATCTCACTATCTCTCTGCCTCCAAATGGTCCTTTCAATGTGGGTGCACTACAATCTCATAATCTCTAAGCCTCCAAACGGTCATAATTTTCATTTTAGTAGGTTCCATTCCTCCAAATATCTTGTCACCAGACCCAGAGCTTAATGTAGACCATGACCTAGACCACCACATAGAGCTAGATTTAGATTTAGATGTTAACCTAGATCTTGTCATAGACCATGACATAGACCCCTGTAGCTCCTTCTAAGCCTAGGCATAACGTATACTCAATATTTAATGCTATCTTAACTCGATCCCTAAGTGCACTATGCATATACCTTGTGTATAACCCTTACACCCACATTTCCCACATCTTGGTGCTCTAACCATTTCTCTATCCTTGATTTTTTTTTCAATCCTGACCCCTTAGGCCTTACTTGTCCCCATACCCCTACACATATTTATTGATAAAGAGGTTTGGTGTATATTAAATGCTATATCCATTTCATTAAGAGCACACACGCACTCCTGTGACTTGAATGAGTTGGTCATTTATGCTCAGAAGGAATGTGTGTGTGTTCCTAGAACGCACACATGCTTTATTGCATATGCGTTCTAGGAACACGTGCACATTCCTGTTGGGAATTTTTTGGTGCCAACCACACCCCACCTCATACATCTCATGGTCGAGAAAAAACCGCAACAACTTTAGAAAAAAACAGGGTGCACATAAAAGTTTTACTTTTTTTAGTGTTCTTGTTAGATTCATAAAGAATTTTGTGTTATTGCCAGACCATTGCAGGAAAATTTGGAAGACAAATTTGTTAAGTGCAATTGGAATTTTTGTTTGTATCTAATTGTGTATTCTTGGAATTGGAAGAAAAATTTGTCCAAGTGCAATTGGAATTGTTGTTTGTATCTTCTTGTTTCTTCTTGGAATTGGAAGACAAATTTGTCGAAGTGCGATTGGAATTGTTGTTTGTCTCTTCTTGTTTCTTCTTGTACTTGGAAGACAAATTTGTCCAAGTGCAATTGGAGTTGTTGTTTTATCTTCTTGTGTCTTCTTGGAATTGGAAGAAAAATTGTCCAAGTGCAATTGGAATTGGAATTGGAATTATTAGATGTGTCTTCTTTTGTAATATAAAAACAAATTTCTCCACTTAGTTGTGCCTTATTACATAATACAAAGAAAAATTTGTGGTGGGTGTTTGGAAGCCAATTATTATATTTAAACATGGAGAACCACCGGATTCGAGAAATAAAGTCCTCAAGAAAAAAGAAACTGATCGAAAAGGTAGAAGAGGAAAGAGAAAAAGAAAAGTTATGTATGTCAAAGCGTAGGCTTTCAGAAGAGGGAAATCCAATTTCTAGAAGAATAGATACCATTATTGTTTCTCCTGCATCACCAGAAGATAAATTAACGAGTTCATTAGAGATAAATCCAAACAATATCTCATTAAGACAATTTTTTGTGGATGACCAAATGATGGAGGATTTGCTTGGAGCTGATTATACAATCGATGAAATTAAAGAAGCAACTGGTGTATAACATTGTGGTGAAGAAGGTCTTGTGGTGCAATCTCTTGTTGGACAATCAAATGTTCTAGAAACTAGAAAATACCATGTCCACTCTCCTCCCATAGTTGATCCGTCAGTGATTGAAGGGGTAAGAAATGAAACATTGTTAACTCCACAATAGGGAGGTCAAGAGTCCTAGAATAAGGGTTCATCATCCCTACCTAGATTGAGAATTGCATGGAGAAGAGCTCATAAATGCATTAAGGTCGATGAAAGTGGTATAGCATCACTTGAAGGTAAGTTACTTAACCATACTATTTTTTATCACTCTTATAAAATATTTCAAGAATATTTTGAACCAAAATTCGATGTTGCTAAATGTCAATTATTTTTATCTTTGTTAAAATCTAGAAGTTTGACTGTTGTTAGGAGAATTTTAGGCATTAAAATAGTCAAAAGTGTAGAAACAAGTCATCATATAGTACAAAACCTTGTATAGTTTTTCAAAGAATTGGTAATAAGTATCGTTCTAAAAACCACAATGTAGCTCGCCGTGTCTTTTCCCAGTCAATTGCTAGCAAGATCACAAGAAAACATCGTTTTCTACAAAAAACCTCTCACCTCTTGAAATGAAATGTCAAAAACCTTTGAAAGTATTCTCATAGACAAGATATCATTGACACAGGTGCCCCAATAGATTTGTGGACCTTCATTGGAAGGCTACCTCGTTCTGACATGAAGTTAATTGGAGCGGTCAAGGGACTATTTCAGGATTTCTGGCATGATAGCACAAGGCCCTCTTCCAACCAAAAAGATGTACTAAAATTGAGAAGGGGATATAGGGACTGTGAACCCCAGATTAAACACTATATTGACATTACACAGACATAATTGCATGACAGATTCAAAACAATACATAGTGCACTTAACTTAAGTCAAAGATCTTTCCATAAATCCAAGCCTTGGTATGTTCGAATAAACATATGTTGTTGTAGATATCACATTGAGTATGGTTGTTATTATGACGCGCGCACACACACACACACACACACACACACACACATATTCCATGTTTTGCATAAAACCCTTTTGCAAGAATGACCAATTATATTTCGATCGTCGTCATCTAGAGAATTTATTCACAACATCTTGTGTACAAGGCTAGAGGGTTTTAAATTTGATCAAAATGCATTCTTAGATGGGACAAGCCCAATGTGTGGTGGAATGACATTACTAAGAAAGTGCATCCATGTAAGCGACGAGTATGAATTAGGGAGGAAGGAGGTTTCCTTGTAAAGATTTAAATATGTGACATATGATATTGGTGGAGGACAGGAAAGAAAAAAGATACAATTGGTTACTTCCCAAGTATGATTTTGTGACTTCATGAAGGACTTTTTCAAAAAGATATGGTATTATTTTCAGCATGTCCATGTGGCTCGATGGCAGGATGAGCATTTTAGAATATGCAGAGATACATTCCATCTTGGTACTATGTTATCAATGGTTGATTTCGATGAGAACTACACTCTTCAACTGCAAAATGAGATTCAAAGCCAATATTATCACTCAGAGAAGGTCAACATAATGGTACATATCACATACAGGCATGGACCGAATAGTAATGAACAAAGCATAGTTATATTGAAAGAGTATCACTTCTACATAAGTGATGATCGGTGCCATGACTTAGCCTATGTACAACATTGTTTTCAATTGTTCTACAATCACCTAAAGGAGAAGAACATACAGATGGATCAACATTGGATTTGGTCAGATGGTTGCATAGGACAGTTAAAAAATGCTCGTTTATTTCAATGGTTGTGTATGTTGCACAAAAAACTAAACATACCACACATTTGGAACTATTTTGAGTTAGAGCACAAGAAAGGGGATCATGATGGAGTAGATGCATGCATAAAAAGAGAATTACACAGGAAATAAATGAAGTTCGCTACTACTTCCTTCATTCGAGATGCGAAATACATTGTGTAATGGTGTTCTTCAGTAATTGGAGAGGGAACATGAACCCATGAAGACTAATCACACAAGAAATGACATGTACATAGACATTTTTGGGAGGTGGTCGATGTAGATTGATCACAGTGGTATGAATGAAAAGCAATCCAGGGCACTCGTGGATTCCATTCAATTAGAACATCATATAATACAATAGTTGAAATACGGATGAGAAAAATCTCTTGCTTATATGATCCATGTAGTAGTAACGAATGAGATGATTGTGAATCGACAGACTGGGTTGATAGATGGGATTGTGTATCACTCCCCATTGGTCAATGTATAATTATGGAATTATGCCAATTGGAGGACCAATCAAGTATTTCAACAAATTATGATCATGTCTCAGATCTCATACTGCCAGGTTCATTGAATCCTTCTATTAAATTTTGAATAACTAGAATGAATGTATTATGCTTTGGTCTTTTAGTGGACTCACATTTTGGCACTCCATTTTTTTCAGGGCACATATACGTAGTGGTTTCCCTAAGAGATAATGAATGGGGAACTGATTATTGGCTGACACGATACTTAGAGGGAAATTAGACCCTCATGCGATCTGTAATAGACTCTAAAGGAATTGAATTTCTGACAGGGTCGATGGTTATTAAAGGAGAATATCTGAAAGAGGATGAAAGAACACGAAAGAAAGGTGGTTATGTATTTCAAGAGTATAAATCAGGTCAAGTTGTATACCACTTTACAAACTTGGTTCTTGGTATTGTTATCCACATTTTGTGGATAACTAAGGAGATTATGTCTCGAGGCCCTTAGGTTGCATATATGGAGTGACGAGAGACTACATGACCAACAATATCGTTTGCACAGATGGAAAACCCACTCACTACCACAGATAGTCATAGATTTGTAGATGCCATCCACCACACTAGTTCACTTCCGGAAGGTAGTTGGCCTTACTCCATGAGGTACAAGTCAATATTATGGTGGTAATCATTTCAATATTTAAGCCAGTTGAGTATGTCGTATATTTGATTGCTCTAGATTTCATGATATATGCTTGGAAATTATGCCTTTTTCCCTACTTCAACTTGGTGGTTGGCATAGTTCCCTAGTAAGTGGTTTTCCTTGGGGGTGGGTTTTTTATTGGGAAATACCTTAATGATCCATCGTACCATTCCCGCCCATACTTACCACTTTCCATCATTGTTCCCCTCCATTTCCTTATCTCTTGGGATTTTAGGGTGTATTGACCAAAGAAAGGGTTGTCCCTCATTCTATGGGAAGAAGGGGTTGAAGGCCTAGAGAGGTTGATGTTGGGTAAAATATAAAAGAATTTTAGGACTGGTATGCCAAGATGAGTGGCAAAAACAATGTCCATTCCATAAAAAAACTGAAAGGGCGAGGTTCCTAAAGATTTCTTGGTGCTGATTTGGTCAGCCCATAAAGCATACTTGAGTTTAGAGTCCCAGGATTTCTTGTTTTCAGTTAGCAACTTCTTAATAATCCTGATGAGTGTCTTGTTTGATGATTCTACCAAGCCATTTACCTGTGGGTAATAGGGTGTGGAATGTGTCAGGGAAATGATGTGACTGCCACATAATTAAATCATGGCTTTGGACTTGAACACTTGGGCATTGTCTGTTACAAGCTTACTGGGGCAACCAAATCTCGAAAAAATATTAGTTTCCAGGAAATTCATGATTACCTTGTCAGTGGAATTCCTGGTGGGCATAGATTCAATCCATTTGGTGAAGTAGTCGGTGGAAGTGAGGATGCACTTGTGTTTTCCACTGGAGGGTGGATTTATCTCTCCGATGAAGGCTAAACCCCATTGCTGAAATGGATCACTAGCAGTGATAGGTTTTAGGGGAAATGATAGTAACTTTTAATTCCCTACAAACATTTGGCATTCATTGTATACCCTAACAATAGAAAAAACATCAGAGAAAAGGGTGGGCCAATAGTATCCTTTCCTCAAGATCTTGAGAGCTATGGCCTTCCAATGATAGTGTCTTCCACATACTCCTCGGTGCATTTATGATGTGATCTGTTTGGCTTCATTTTCATCAAGGCATTTTAACATAATTCCAGCAGGATCTCTCCAATACAGGTTTTGGTTTGAGATACAGAATTTGATGGCTTTCAACTTGAGAGACCTGGCCTTTGTCTTCTTCACATCTGGTGGACATTCAAAATGCAGTAGAAAATAAATGATGTTTTTATACCAAGGTGAAGAGGAGTAGTTTTAAGATACTTGTAAACTATCTTGTCCAGGCTGCATGATGGGTGCATCTGATTGGGTGAAGATTTGATGCAATTCTAGCACCTTACAATTTGATTCTGATAGCAATTTGGCCAGTACTTTCCCCTTGATCATCTTGGTGAGATTTATGTGCAGGTCATATTCCAACAGTTTGACGATCCATTTTCCTCTTTTTCCCTCACTGTCTGGCTAGACCAGAATCTCCTTGACACTGCTGCTAGGAACATAGGTTGTTATTCTAGACTGTAGTACATAAACCCTGAAGGCTTTGAGTTCTTTGACCAGTGCATAAGCCTATTTCTCTAATATATCATACTTCAACTTAGCATCTCGGAGGGCTTTGCTGAAAAAGGTTATTGGTTGCTCATGCCCTTCATTTTTCTGCAACAGTACAACATCAATGGTTTCCTTTGAAGCAAAGGAGAAGATGAATA
This sequence comes from Picea glauca, assembly GCA_000966675.3. Lineage (NCBI taxonomy): Eukaryota > Viridiplantae > Streptophyta > Pinopsida > Pinales > Pinaceae > Picea > Picea glauca. The sequence continues at coordinate 856,062 of JZKD02S0605288.1, read as the reverse complement.
AATCTTTGGTATAGTCAGGGCTCGCCAATACAGGGGTCTCAACTAAATCTTGCTTGATCATTTGAAAAGATGATTTTTCCACCAAGGACCACTTTATCACAACATATTTCTTTAACATGCTAGTAATAGGCTTCAAAATTTCAACAAAATTTGGCACAAAACGTCTAAGGAAGTTTATCTTACCAATGAAAGACTGAACAACCTTTTTATTTATAGGGATCTCAATTTGTTGAATGGAACAAACCCTCTTTGGATCAATTTTTATACCTTTTACTAATGTGATGTGGCCCAAGATATTTCCTTATGACATGGAAAAGTGATACTTTCTAGGATTGAGAGATATTCCATACCTCTTGCATTTCTTGAAAACCTGCTCCAAATGCTGCAAATGTTCCTCATCAGACTTGGAGAAAATGGTGATGTCATCCAAGTATATGACCATAAATTTGTCTTTTCCCCCCACAAAATCTATGTCCATGGCCCTATGAAAAGTGGCCCTTGTGTTCATCATCCCAAAGGGCATCTTGTCATACATGAATGTTCCCCAGGGGGTAGTGAATGTTGTTTTTTCTTTATCCTCTTCACACACTATTATCTGGTTATAACCAGAGTATCCATCCAACAAGGAAATTATGTGGGCACCTACTACCCTCTATAAAATATGATCCATCTTGGGGAGGGGGTAATTGTCCTTCAGAGAACACTTGTTGAGATTTTTGAAATCAACACATAAGCGTATCTCACCACTTTTCTTCCTTACAGGTACTAAGTTGTCCACCCAGCTTGAGTACCTCAATGGTACAATAATCTTGGCATCCAACGGTCTTTTCAGTTATTTCTCAATTATGGACATTAACATGGGATTAAACTGTCGAATATTTTGTTTGAATGGCTTGGATCCAACCTTTATAGGGATCTTATGCTAGATGATGTTAGTGTCAAATGTCTTAAAATATTCATAGGACCATGAAAAGGTATCATCAAACTTTGTAATGAGATTGACGCACCTGTCTTTTTGTTCTACAACTAATGATTTGGACAACTTGATGATCTTGGGATTCTAAGTGGTCCCAATATTGCAATATGTTATCTCTTCTTCTTGATTCCTCATGGAAGATCCTTTCTAAACATCATTACTGTCAAACAACCTTTCCAATGGCATTAGTCCTCTCGGAATGTGGTTGGTTTTCATCTCCATAATAACATGACCAACTGATGTCTTCAAAAGATGGGGTGCTTGCTGATCTTCCAATTCCTCATCTTCACCTTCTTGACTTTTTTGATCAATTGAGATATTGGAGAATTCATCCATGGTGTGTAGAAATCTATGCAGCTCCAGATCATCACTAAAGACCTGTCAGTGCTTCATGTTGTCTGGTATGGTTTTTCTATGTCTTATATCCACCTGATATTTGATATTTGGGCCAATGGGAGGCCTGAAAGTGCTCGTAGCTAAGGCCAAAGAATCTTCCTTATGATTTTGTTCTTCGGGAATGAAAGAAATGTTAAATGCCAGAAATAAATTATCGATTAGATCCCATACCTCATTTATGTATTACTTGAGCCTTTGTTGCTTAGTTTGATAGATTTTCCTCAGTTGATTGATGACCAACTCAGAATCACCAAAACCTGCTAAACAATCAATGGCCATGTCTTTGGCATCCCTTAATCCCAATACTAGTGCTTAATATTCAACTATATTGTTAGTAGTTTCAAACTCCAGCTTATAAGAGAGGGTTATTACTTCTTCTGAAGGGGAAATAAGGAGTATACTTGCACCCGATCCTTCTTTTTATGAAGAAGCATAGAAATACATCTTCCATACTCTGTTTTGCTGACCTGTTAGTGGTTGGTCCTTGTATTGGCCAACTGATATTTCAGGCTCATCGTCGTTTAAATGGAAGACAAATGATCCAATCTAATCCTTGAAAACATAAATTGAGTGATTGCTTGGGTTTTGATGGTCACTGACAATGTATGCTAACCTTACCTCTCTGTATATCCTCCTATGTTCTCCTCCAAACACAATAATGGTGGCATAAGTGAGGTCCATTTGTAATGATTCTCCAACCTTCTTAGCCCACATTCTAGATAAAAGAATACTAAACTTTGGGGGAATATCTACTACAACAATGTCCATCACTACACTCTTCATTGATAGTTGTTCTAGAGAAACCACCATATCCTTTATCAATCCCAGACATTTTACTTTCTTATAATCAAAGGAGTACAAGTCTTGGTAAGGGTTGGTGATATCCATACCTAGTTCTTCCATAACAACTTTGGGCATGCCATTGTGGGAGGCTCTTGAGTCCATAAGATAGTTATGCAATATCTTATCATGGACATTCAAAGATATATAAAAAGGAGGAGAAACATCAGAGCCATCCTCAATGTGTGGACCCACAATAATGGCTGGGTTTTCATCCTGCAGACTAATGACATTGGAAGATACACTAGAGGGAGTTGGTTGTAGAACTTTCATGATGGATTTTTTGAAAGGCTCGATTTTTAACAATTTTGTAAAAGGTACATGGATCTTGATCTTGATTAGCTCATGTTATAGGCTGAAAGAGGTTGGTGGCACATCAGATTCTTTTATTCTAGGGACTACAGGATTTGATAGAGGAAGTTGCTGATTTTTAGATGACATACCTTTATTTGGACTTGGCTTGGGGGGAGCCTCATCTTGTTTCCTTTGATCAGAGGTAGAAGCCTTGGAAGCTTCTTCTCTCATCCTCAAGTCATATTTCTTTTTGGGTTGACCTTGAGTTACTCCCTCTTCCGCTGTCTGATCATCAAACTGATGTGATAATTGTGCCACCTCATATTCTTGATGTGTTAAATGGATGGTATAATAATTTGTTTCATTGAAAAGAACAACAATATCATCCACAACATCACTTTCTACAGCCATATCCTCAATATGATTTTTTTGTAAAGGAGGTACTACCCTTTGATCATCAACATTTCTTCTTTCTCTATGTATTATTGGAGGGGCATCATTAGGCCTCTTGAACTGAATTTGATTTTTATTCCCACCCCCTTGAAAAGTTCTCTTTGGATGTTTGGATTCCCATTTTAGCTTATATATTTCAGAAGTCATATATTTCAAGGTTTTGGTAATTCCCTCAAGTTTTGGATCAGATGTGGCTGAGTTAGAGGAGGTAGGGGTATCTTCTCTCCATTTTTTCTTCTCTTTATCAGATCTAGTCTTTAGTCTGTATGACGCCAAAATATTGGATTCAACTTCAATGGTTGCTTCCTGCATGGAAAAAAATGTGGTTGATCTTATATCTCTCAAGAGGAGGTTTAACTCTGCATCAAATGCATTGGCATAGGTGATCTTGGCAGAGGATTCAGTTGGTTTGATCTCATCTAGGATTCTACCATACATCTTATTGAATCTCTTGGTGAAATCTGAAATAGATTCACCATTCTTTCTCTTTAGAGACCCAAACTCAGTGATGTAGTAGAGGTAATCTGTTAAGCCCTAATATTGGCTCATTACCCCATTTATTTATGTCAGCTTTAGGCCATTAGTTGTAATTATACCTCCTAGTCTCCTATATATACCAAGGAGACATTTTCATTTTGAATCATCTTGTACTTGAACATTTAAGTGGGGT
>JZKD02S0605288.1:812670-847495 GCA_000966675.3 Picea glauca | reverse complement strand
TAAAAGGAGGTTTCCCCCTCGAAGAGGCTTATTATATGAAATTATCTCTTTTTTAAGGCGTTGAGTACTTTTTCTGAGGTTTTTCTATGCTATATTGATATTTGGTTCTTAACATAATCTCTCCTATATCCCCATTGCTTTATGAAAGTTTCATATAGTGCCTCAATATCTACAATGGAGGCTGGGGGAAGAACTCTAAACTATTTTCTTACTTCCCCCTCTAGACTCTGTAAAAACAACCTCATCCACACATTTTCATAATCAATGTTAAAGTCTGCAAAGATATAAAAGGCTTCCAGATGTTACTCAATAATTACTTTTCCTTCCCCATTATATCTTGGTAAATATTTCATGTAATATGTGGCTGGGAAGGCATGCAAGGCTACAGGAGAACTAGGGGTGCATATCTGGAATCAATTATGGTATCCATCTCGTTAACGACCATGGATTGAATAATAGGGATCTACAAATTTATGGGAGATACAGGGGTGGATGCAGGACTGGATACTAAAGTGGAATAAGGAGTTGAATATGTCTGAGCCCCCTTGGAAGTATGATTCTCAGGGCTATCAAATTCAAGCTGCTTGTGATTGTGATTAGGCATAGGCTCTTTATCTATAGCTTTACCCTTGAGGGGGGAAGCATATCTATGGGCTACAATTGATTTTATTAGTTTCCTTTCTAGATAAAAGACTAATGTGTTATTCTCATGATTGGAATGAACCCTCTTGGCTTTGCTATTTTCAGATTTGGATCTATTGAATCCCTTTCTGGGTGCCAGTATTTCTTCTTTAAATTTTACTCAGTGAAGTCGCCAATTGAAAGATGGCAGTCTGTCTGTGTATTATCTTTGTTGACCATCAAAGGTCAGATCTGATCAATTGTTGTTCTCCCAGGGAAATATATTTCGTTGCTGCATTCCCCAATAATGATGCCAGAAGATGTTGGACCTAAGGTTTGCACCTGACTGCTAAAGGGAAAATCTAGGCCACCTATCAGTTTAGAATTATTGTTTCTTTTATTTTTGTGTTGGTTGGTCAGAGGAATATTCTATCAATACAAAAGGACGGTTGGGTTGGCAGAATTATAGGGATGAGGGTCCTCCTTAGCTGGTGGTACACTAATGAGAGACTGGTGAAATAACATAAAAAAGGGGGAAACAACAAACTACTCAATGAATAATCTACTGCAAGAAGTTCAATACTTAAAATATTAATTAAAGACATTAAACATGTATCAAAAACACAATTACTCCCATAGGTTGAAAATAAAATAAATCTTCACCAAAGAATTAGCTATTTGATAGCTTGCATATCAGTGAAAACAAGTTATACAATAACTGAAAGGAAATGAAATGTACGTTGTACAAACCAAAAACTGTATTCAAGATAAGAATAAAAATGCATAAAGATTTGAAAGAAACACTGTAATCAAGAGTATGTTCACCAGGTAGAAAGGTTTAATCCATCCATAGAACGAGTCCAACCAGTCTGATGTATTGCTATTATTTCCCCAAAAATACGACCCTTACAATATCCAAAAGCTAACTATTTAAAGAGTTGGAGAGGCTCTCATCCTTAGGGGACTGAGACCTCAATTTAGCTAACTGTTCGTAAATCAAATTATTAACTTCACTAAGACACTAGAATTAATCAACAAGAGTGGTTCTTATCACAAACAAAAGACCACTCTTACATCTAATCTCAGAAAATGATGGAATTAATCAAATAAAAATTACTATTGTCTCTGAGACAAAAATGATGCATGCATTGGAGGAACTGAATTGGTCGAAAATAGGCCTCGGAGTGACAGAACAGAGCTCTGTGTTGAGTAATGACATGCCTGCGAGTTGTTGGAGGCCTTTGGAGATAACCGACTGTATGAACAGAGTTTGCTGAAGTGTTTCTGGAACTAATTTGCATCACCCCGTGACTAAGACTTAACTCTCTGTCTATGTCTGATCTTTCAGAATCTAAGCACAGTCCTTATCGACTGTAACTATCCCTTTTCCTCGCTTTCATTGTGATGATCTGGTTGTGAATAAGAAGACATGGAGGCAATTTTCCAATAGGAAGACGAGATGAGTGGATGCGAGGGTAGATGAAATGTGAAGACAGATGTCAAAAAGTGAGAGGAGGTGTGAATACAATGGAGGTATCAGGAGTATGGAGTTAGAAACGTGTAATGAAGGATATAGGTGGCGCGTAGAGGGAGGAGGATTAGATAGGCTAGGATATGATTGGAAGAACAAGTGGCGAAAGGTGAGAGGGGGCAGTATTGAAAGACAATATGGTAGGATCTTGAAGGGGGGGGTAAGCGGATTAGAGAGGGGCGGTCCAAGTTCTTGAGGATCCGCCACGTTAGGTAGGGCCTACAGTGGGGAAACCACTTTCTCGGACCACCCCCCCACCATTAAAGGTATAATTCTAGGGGGGGGGTCCCGAATGCAATAAGGATCATTGATCTAGAGAGGTTGACCACCACTTATGGAGATTAGCTTGGGGGTTATCAAAGGAAAAGTGTTGGGTGGCAAGAGGAGTGAGAGTAGTGAGTGGGATGAGTGGATGTGATGTGGAGGTGATGCGGTGATCCGATGTCATTTAAGCACGTGATTGCGGGAGCTATTGTGGGTGGTTTGGGATCCAGACCACCTTTGGGCCCGCAATCCACTACAAGTTTCCACGTACCTTTCCAACAATATAGTGGTTCCAATTGCGGGACCGCTTAGGAAAATTAACATTCGATAAGTTTGGATCCTCGCAATGAAGTATGGTCATCGATCTAATTACGATATGTTATCTAGATGATATATACCTCCTGCAAGAATCGACGGTTCTCGTTGAGTTGGGATCAACAGTACAAATTCACTTCGTACTTTCAGGCTTCGGGTGTTTTGAATGTGAAACATGGGAAATCTCCTGGAGGAAAATATCTGAAGTGAATGATCTATTGCCATGCATCATGACCAATGAACGATCCAGATTCACTTTGGAATTTTAGGCTTCGGGTGTTTTGAATGTGAAACATGAAAATCTTCGAAGTGACGTGTTGGCCTGACGTCATATGATGTCATGACTGCCGATGTGTCATGGAAAGAAGGGTAACACATGTCACGTGGAAATGAGTGAATGGCACAACTAAATGACCTGGACTGAATGCCACGTGTCATGATTGATGAGTGCCACGTGTCTTTGTTGATGGACGATCCATATTTACTTCGGGTCTTTGGGAGTCCTTTACTTACTCATCTCTATTGTTTCCTCCTATACTAACATGGATGTAGAGTGACGTGGTGACCAGATGTCATATATCCGAAGAGGGAGATCTTTCGCCACGTGTTGTGATCGATGAATGATCCATATTTTCTTTGGAAGTCCGTGTTTCAGGAGTTTCAAATGTGAAGCATGAAAATATCCTAGAGGAAAATATCTGAAGTGAATGATCTATTTCCGCGTGTCCCCGCTGATGGATGGTCCAGATTCACTTTGGGTTTTTGGAATTTCAAGATTCAGGAGTTTTGAATGTGAAGAAGTAAAATATCTCGGAGGAAAATCTCCGAAGTGAAAGATCTAGTGCCACGTGTCCCTGCTGATGGATGGTCTAGATTTGCTTCGGGACTTTGAGACTTAAGATCTTCAGGACTTCAGCTCTTCGGTACTTCGACACTTCAGGAGTTCGACTACTTCGACACTTTGGGAGTTTAGGGCTTCGGCTCTTCGGGGCTTTGGCTCTTCAGGACTTCGACACTTTGGGAAGTCGACACTTCATCAGTTCGACACTTCTGCAGTTTGGATCTTCAGCACTTTGGGAGTTCAGTACTTCCACAGTTCGACTCTTCGGCTCTTCGGGGTTTTGACACTTCAGGAGTTCGAAAATTTGATAGTTCGACAGTTCAGATCTTTGGCTCTTCATTACTTTGTGACTTTGGGTCTTCTACTCTTCGACACTTTAGGTCTTATGTACTTCAGGTCTTCGGTACTTCGGCTGCTTCGACACTTCGTCCCTTTGGGTCTTTAGGTATTTGACACTTCGGATGCTTTGGCACTTTGGCCCTTCGGGTCTTCGGCTCTTTGGCACTTCGGGAGTTTCTGGTTTCAAAGTATGAAAACATCCCAAAGGAAAAGCTTCGAAGTGATTAGCTAGTGCTTGTCACTAATTAACTTGAGCTTAAGCAGTGTTAAATATTTCGGGAGTTCGGGACTTCGGATAATTATTGATGTTAAACTCCATGTGGTTCTGCACCCCTGAAGGGACGAGATTCGTTGATCTGATTGGCCTGATGGATCTTAACCGTTGAAATTCACCCTGTTTGTTTTGACAATCCGGGCCCGAAAATGATCATTCTGAATTGTTGAGTTTGTCTACGGGCCTTCCCTATGCATACAAAAAGGATTGGTCGACCTGTTGTGAGCTCAATCCATGGAAATCATGATGCCAAGAAATTCGAACCAAATACGTCATATATTTCATCCTTCAAGAAAGACATAAAATGATATGCACAAAGACTCAAACAAGAAAGAAGCGAATAAGAAACAAGTCACTCAAAAAATGGGAAACTAACTTAACCAACCCGAAGAGGAAAAAATGATGAAGGTATAGGGAAAAGAGAAAGGAGAGGCAGGGATGCAGACCTAGGTTACAACATTGGATCCACCTAGGATAACTCATCCCTGTGAGGTGCTAAGAAGTGTAGATTGGTTCCTTGATATTAAATCACTACTCTTACCTTCCATTTCTTACCTTTGTTTCCATCTGCCAGCCCTGTGTATCTACTACTGTCCCTCATCCATGCATTTTATTTGAACTGAAAAAACTGAAACTACCCCCTAGTGCCTTGTTGGGCTATGGAGTCTTTATTCACTCATACTAACTAATCAAAAGAAACAATAAAAGAAAAGATTATATGGTACAAGAGGGACGTTCCCCCATCCTCAAACAAAATAGTGTTTTAGGAAGCGCCCATTTATGGGGCCTCCAAAGATCTTTGTATCGTCTAGGTTGTGCAGGATAAATGTGTTGTTGTTCAGAACTTCAACCACCTTAAAAGGGCCAAACCAGAGGTTGTAAAATTTACCATGCTTGGACTTGTCATCCCTTCGAGCATCCCACCTCAAAACTAGGTCACCTTCCTGAAAATATCCTTCTTGGTTTTCTTATCAAAGGATGATTTGATCTTGCTCTGGTATGCTTCTGTCCTCTGCTCTAGTGCTTCTCTTCTTTGCTAAACTTCTATGATTTGGAAGACTCTCCTTTGTATTTCATTGGGCTCTTCAATCTCTTCCTGCAATAATTTTAGGACTGGTATGCCAAGATGAGTGGGAAAACCAACGTCTATTCCATAAAAAATATGAAAGGGTGAGGTTCCTAAAGACTTCTTGGTGCTGATTCGGTCATCTATAAAGCATACTTGATTTTAGAGTCCCTGGATTTCTTGTTTTCAGTCATCAACTTCTTAATAATCTTGATGAGAGTCTTATTTGATGATTCTACCAGGCCATTTCCCTAGGTTAATAGGGTGTGGAATGTTTCAGGGAAATGTTGTGACTTCCACAAAATTTAATCATGTCTTTGGAATTGAACGCTTGGGCATTATATGTTACAAGCTTACTGGGGAAACCAAATATGGCAAAAATATTAGTTTCTAGGAAATTCATGGTTACCTTGTCACTGGCATTCCTGGTGGGCACAAACTCAATCCATTTGGTGAATTAGTCGATGGCAGTGAGGATCCACTTGTGTTTTCCAATGGAGGGTGGATTTATCTCTCTGATGAATTCTAACCCCCATTGCTAAAATGGACCACTAGCAATGATAGGTTTTAGTGGCAATGATGATAACTTTTGTTTCCCTACAAACATTTGGCATTCATTGCAAGCCCTAATAGTAGAAAAAACATCAGAGAAAAGGGTGGGCCAATAGTATCCCTCCCTCAGGATCTTAAGAGATGTGGTCTTCCAATGCTAGTTTCCTCCACATACTCCTCGATGCATTTCTGATGTGAACTGTTTGGCTTCATTTTCATCAATACATTTTAACAGAATGCCAACAGGATCTCTCCAATACAGGTTATGGTTTGAGATGCATAATTTGATGTCCTTCAACTTGAGAGACCTGGCCTTTGTCTTCTTTACATCTGGTGGACATTCAAAATGAAGTAGAAAATAAATGATGTTTTTATACCAAGGTGAAGAGGAGTAGTTTTAAGATACCTGTAAATTGTCTTGTCCAGGCTGCATGATGGGTACATATGATTGGGTGAAGATTTGATGCAATTCTAGCACCTTACAATTTGATTTTGATAGCAATTTGGCTAGTCCCTGGCCCTTGATCAACTTGGTGGGATTTATGTTCAGGTCATATTCCAGTAGTTTGACGATCCATTTTCCTCTTTTTCCCTCACTGTCTGGCTGGACCAGAATCTCCTTGACACTACTGCTAGGAACAAAGGATGTTATTCTAGACTGTAGTACATAAAACTTGAAGGCTTTGAGTTCTTTTACTAGTGCATAATCCTGTTTCTCAAATATATCATACTTCGGCTCAACATCTTGGAGGGCTCTACTGAAAAAAGGTTATTGGTTGTTCATGCCCTTCTTCATTTTTCTGCAACAGTACAACAACAATGGTTTCCTCTTAAATAAAGGAGAAGATGAATAAATATTTGGTATAGTCAGGGCTCACCAATACAGGGGCCTCAAATAAATCTTGCTTGATCGTTTGAAAAGATGATTTTTCCTCCAAGGACCACTTTATCACAACATATTTCTTTAACATGATAGTAATAGGATTCATAATTTCAACAAAATTTGGCACAAAACATCCGAGGAAGTTTATCTTACCAATGAAAGACTGAACAACCTTTTTATTTCTGGGGATCTCAATTTGTTGAATGGCACAAACCTATTTTGGATCAATTTTTATACCCCCTGCTGATATGATGTGGCCTAGGGGATTTCCTTCTAGCATTGCAAAGTGAGACTTTCTAGGATTGAGAGAGATATGTCGCCACATGTCATGATTGATGAACGATCAATATTTTCTTCAAAAGTCCAAGTTTCAGGAGTTTCAAATGTGAAGCATGAAAATCTCCCAAAGGAAAATCTATGAAGTGAATGATCTATTGCCGTGTGTCCCCGTTGATGGTTGATTTATATTCACTTTGGGTTTTTGGAATTTTGGGCTTTGGGAGTTTCAAATGTGAATCATGAAAATCTACCGGAGGAAAATCTCCGAAGTGAAATATTTGGTGCCATGTGTCCCTGCTGATGGATGGTCTAGATTTGTTTCAGGACTTCGAGACTTAAGCTCTTTGGGACTTCGGCTCTTCGGGACTTCAACACTTCAAGAGTTCAACTACTTCGACACTTCGGGAGTTCGGGGCTTCGACTATTTGGGAGTTCGACACTTTGGGAGTTTGACACTTTGGCAGTTCAACTCTTCTACACTTTGGGAGTTTGAAACTTCGGCAGTTCGGCTCTTCAACTCTTTGGGCCTTTAGATCTTTGGGACTTCGGCACTTCAGGATTTCGACATTTCGGCAGTTCGACACTTCGACAGTTCGACTCTTTATCTCTTCGTGACTTTGGGTCTTTAGCTCTTCGACACTTCAGGTCTTCATTACTTCGGGTCTTCAGTACTTCAACTGCTTCAACACTTCGGCCCTTCTGGTCTTCGACTCTTCGACACTTCGGTTGCTTCGACACTTTGGTCCTTCAGGTCTTCGTCTCTTCGACACTTCGAGCATTTCTGGATGTAAAGTATGAAAATATCCTGAAGGAAAATATTCGAAGTGATTAGCCAGTGCTTGTCACTAATTAAATCGAGCTTAAGTCATGTTAAATACTTCGGGAGTTTGGAACTTCGGATAATTCTTGATGTTAAACTCCACGTGGTTCTGCACCCCCGAATGGATGAGAGCCATTGATATGATTGGCCTGATGGATCTTAACCGTTGAAACTCACCCTGTTTGTTTTGACAATCTGGGCCTAAAAATGATCCTTCTGAATTGTTGAGTTTGTCTATGGGCCTTCCCTATGCATACAAAAAGGCTTGGTCGACCTGTTGTGATCTAAATTCATGGAAAACATGATGATGAGTAATTTGAACCAAATAAGACATATTTCATCCTTCAAGAAAGAAAAAAAATGAAATGCGCAAAGACTCAAACATAAAGAAGCGAATAAGAAACAAGTCACTAAAAAAATGGGAAACTGACTTAACCAACCCGAAGAGGAAAAATTGATGAAGGTATAGGGAAAAGAGAAAGGAGAGGTAGGGATGCAGACCTAGGTTACAACACATCCTATATTCAAGCTCGACAAGTCACATAGTGTCTTTGAGAAATTAATTATTTGATATAGTGATCTTTGATGCACATGCTTAGATGGATTATTTATTGATTGGTTTCACTTATCATGATGTTATGAATTGAGATCCTTGGAGGGCATGCTCATTTGTCTTTGCAGAAATAGTTGGTGGACAATTTTGGGAGAAAAATCCTATATTGGGCTTCCATGGGGCTATAAGCCCACAGGTTTGATTCCAAGGGCCTGCATGTCGGATGTGAAATATCAGACTTGGAAGGCTTTGATGATGACTTGGATGACATAGCCTAGCCCTCACTTGCCAAACAATTTTCCCAGAAGGGGAAAAACATCCTCTTTTTGAGATTGACGTCATGTTTTGGGGGCTAGGGCATGGTGGTGAGATGATATGCATTGGCACTTGGATGTTTTGATGTGTTTGAGGATTTGACCATGAAGGAAGACATTTGGATTCTTGAAACGAGGATTTGGGAAGCCTTCATGCCCTCCTACATCCCCAACGACCTTATCCTAGTGCCAAAATGTCCCTAAAGGGTGACATCCATGTAAATTAGGGTTTTATTTGTGCAAAAGTGAAATTTTAAATGAATTGCTTAATATTACTTTGTTAAGGGTGAATAGGTTTTTTGACCCCTAATTTTGTGGTTCACCCCTTAATTTGTGGACAAGTCACCTTGGTGACATTTTGTATAAATAAGAGATCATAAGATGCCATTTTAACATAACTCTCCCTCATTGTGAGAAGAATTGGTATGAAATTGTCGCTACACTTGGCTCTATTTGTCTCTTGTGCACTTGTTTATGGATATCTTGATGAATAGTTGATGGAGGAGTGAGGCACTAGCCTTGTATGGATATTTTCTATCTTTTATGGTGGATTATCTTGGAATCTTTCTTGATTTCAGTATGGTCTTTTAATCTTATGCTATCATTCTTTTCAAGTCAAGGATTGTTGTGCTAGGATCTAGGTGGGATGTATAAGACATACACCCCCACCATAGTCTTCATTATTTTATGCTTCATCTTATTGATTAAACAAGGGTTTTCTAAGAGAAGTATAAGGGAATAGACCCTCTTAGCTTAAAACCTAGCTAGAGAGATTTTCCTTGGGAAGTAAAAGGGATTACACCCCCCAAAGAGGTGGCTTCTCTAGCTCTTTCTTTATTTGACTCCATTAACCCAATAGTCATACATTTTTTGCATTGGAGATATAAAATCATTGCCTTGGGAAACATAAATTTTGATCTTTTGAAAGGTTTCTCGCTTGAAGTTGGTTTGCCTCATTCCAGGAGTATTCCCCTACTAGGGAATCCCCTCTCTTCCAATACTTTAATTGTTTTTACAAACTTTAACCTACAACCATTAGGGATGCATAACCCTAGCTACTAACACTCTCTTAACTCCTAAACTAACCCTAGACTAGCTCTCTAACTTCACTCACTAACTAGGACAAACCTTTTGGGATACTTCTTGGCACTTTTCCATGGTTTATTTTTCTGCTACATTCCATTGAATTCTACATCCATAAAGCTGTATTTTTCTGCAGAAAATACATGTTATAACTGCTTGCTTTATTTAGCCTTAAAGTGCCATTTTTAAATCATACTTGATTGCCATACTCATTGATAATAATATTGATTGATATTATGCTTTACATGCTGATTTGAATGTCTCACTTGCTGATATAAACTGTCATCTATTGCTGCAAATTAGGGACAACAATATTAACTTGATGATCCATACTAACATATATCATTGCAAGTTGGGTTTTCTTGTGTATCGGGCAGGTACAATCATCTGGAGAAGTAATATACCTTTGGGGAAACAATCACTTGACTTACAAGGAATATATTCCCACTTTTCATTCCACTTAGACTTGACCTCTAGGGGCTTCACTTCCATTTCTCTCCATATCCATCTCAATCCCCCTAGGGTCACCGAGATCGCCTCTCTAGAGTGACCTTGTCACCCTTGAAGTGCAGGACCTACATAGAGGTGACATTGTGTGTAGGATTACCAAGTTGTAGCACTTGATTTGTGGTTGGGTCAGGATTTTCCCAACCTACAACTTGTGCTATAACATTTTGGCATCGTTGCCAGGGAAGATTTTAAATCTTATTCATACCCTAACGATACATTGGTAAGTTATCCCAAAGACTTTCCCTTGGCGTTCCTAGCGACTCCACCTAATGGACGTTCCCTTTCCATTTTCCTTGATGAGATCTCTTTGAAACTAATATGGTGACTCCAACTTCCTAGAATCCTTCTTTCCCCAAACCGTTTCCCCCTGGGAGGTTCAATCCTTCTAAGGTTTACCAAACAAGGCCTCCTCTCAAGTCTCCCGTTGCTAAAACCATTTTCCATAATACTCTCCCTCTTGTTCCAATGGCCCTCCCTTGGGAAAGGGACCTCTACAAACCCCTTAATATGGCCAATATCCAAGGTTACCCTAACAAAATGCCAACAGAAGTCAACAAATGGTTGGCAAAGTTCCCAGGAAACAATGTAATAACTGCGAAAGACCACATTTATGTCATGGGATGAGATATGGACAATGGAGGTATTTATAATGAAGATGTGTCCATGAGACTATTCACTTCATCATTGACTAAAGAAGCCCTTGATTGGTTCAAAGGGCTCCCTGATAATTGTATCACATCCTATGATGCTTTTTCCAACTTATTCAAGAGAATATGGTCGAGAAAAAAATATGGTGGGATACTTGGGACTCAGTTTAATCAAATAATGAAAAAGGATAATGAAATGGTAAGGGAATTCATTTCCATTGAAAGGTTATACAATCAAATTCCAACAGATTAGCGTCCTACAACAATATCAATACATCTCCTTTACATGAATTCTTTTGAAGGGTAGTTCTGATACATTCTCAAAGATACAAATCCCACATCATTGGAAGAGGCTAAAGAGTTCAGTATCGATATTGAAGATAATATCCTTGATTAAAAAATAGATCCTTTTAGTACCCTCGTAACAAAACATAACAAGGATGAAGGTTTCCAACAACAATGTTCTTGATTTGATTGCTCTCTTGACTCAGAAGATATACCAAATAATACTCAGTTTGTTCAGGTATAGAATCAGATTTTGAACCATATAACTATAGTGGAAAGAAATCAATCTTCTCCTAGGCCTCAGTTTTCCAGATAGCAGAGAGATGCCACTGGTTGGAAACCAAGACCTTAATAAGAGGCAAAGGCCCCAGATACTTTGAAACTTGTTGGGATAGTTGATATAGAATCTTGGTGTCTCCCATGCCAAGAATTCCACAGGGAATATGAGTTCCCTCGACAAGACAAATATTATTCTCATCATATAAACTTCATGATTTGCAATATCAATGATGAAAAGGTTACTCAAGAACAGATCAATGAAGCTAGAAGAATAGGAGAAAGAGAGGGGAGACTCTGGGCCTTAAGTAAATTGATAGATGATCAGAAGAAGGAATTGAGGAGGAGGGAAATCCTAACCTACAGAAGAAAAAATTCTTTATCCCCTCCATCATGGCCTAATGTTATAGCAAGATTTTCCTCACCCCATGCAATCTTGCACATAGGGCCTTTTTCCATTTCCCTATGCAGACTTGAAGTCCCTTTTTGCAAATCCCAGAGCTAAAAACATGATTTTTCCACATATACAAGCCCTTCCTATATTACAACATGTGTATATGCAGGTTGCACCACTACAACCCGCGTACATCGGGAAATGTTCCCAAAATTAAAAAAATGGTGTCGGGTTTCCATGTCACATCACAAGATCAATGATCCTTGGCCTTCCATATATTGGAAACATTTTGAATCAGACCTTTAGTTCCACTTGAAGGCTATAAATGGGCCAAATCTGAGCTATGGAAAGGAGGAGAAAGAATTCAACTTTGAGAGAAAAGTTACTCTGGAGAAATTATTCACTTCACATTGAGTTTGCATCCCTTCATCCTTTAAGTCTGAACACATTGTTCAACCCCCAAGATCTCCCCTTATTGAATGAGAACTCCTTGGTATCTCTTATATGAGATTGCCTTTGGTGGAGGATTGAAGTGGTGGAGGTCCAGCTGGAAGGAAATTATTTTCTCGGTTCCGAACCGTGCCGACACGGAAGTTTGTAACTCATTCCTTCTGTTGATTATATCTTAATAGAAATACTCTTTTCTTGTCCAATTAATATCTCAAAAGTATTTGAATTATTATTCTATGGGCGTATTTGTTATGAATGTTGGTGGATTATGCTATTTAATGTGCTAACATTATATATTATCACCATATGCTTGTGTTGCTTGGTTGTTGAGGACTAGTTGCAAGTATATTGCTTTGGGTCAAGTGCTCAACGATGGACTTCATCGAATGTCTGGGCGAGGTAGGCCTCTTATCTTGTCTTGTTAGCACATTTGTTTATATAGCATACTTGATATTAGAATTGATTTATGCAATCATTTCCATCTGTTTTGGTTTACCCCTAGACATAGAGAGATTTTCCTCGTAACAAAATTGGCGACCATACTAGGGATAAAATCTTCTTTTTGAGGTTTGGAGTGTTTTTCTCCTTAGATTTCTCTCGTTCATATTGAGTTTATTGTCGTATGATTGCTTGAAAGCCTCTGTTAACTCTGGTTTTGAGTTTCTTAGCCTTCTCCTTAGACTGGTTGTGTTTTGACACATATACATGGGTTTTTGCTTGACAGTCATGTACATACGCGTGTTGTACTTCTACAAGCTGCGTAAATGTGCTCTTTCCCCTTGAAAAATCACGTGCATCAACCTTTGTTGCTTGATTGCTGGGTTTGGTGGTTGCTGGGTAGGTTTTGATGATTGTTGAGTATTCTTAGGTCTCTGTGGTGACTGTTAAGTGCCTGTGGAATGACAATAAGCTTGTATTTGGTTGAATTTTTTGGCAGTGCCTTTCTCATCATATTTTAATTTTGATTGTCCTTGCACCTTGGGTTGGGTGTTTTTATCCTTGATATCCTACTTGGGTTGTCTCTGTCTATACACAATAGAGTATTTATATCAAGTTGTTGTACAGTCCTTGCATTTTCATTCTCTTATATCAAAAATACAAAAATATTAGGCATTTTACATTGATTGGTATTTTGATCTCTTGAGTATTTGTCATTTATCTTAGTGCATGTAAAGAAATATTGCATTTTATTTAGAATTGCAGAATTGAATTGAAAATTGCATTTTTCAAGCATATCATTTATTGGAAATTGAATTTAGGACTTTGCATCATATTCATATTCATTTATCTTACTTATCGAGTCATAACATCACTAGTGTCATGACCACACCTTTTGAGTAATCAAGGCCATTAAAATTAACACTATAATTTAAAATTGATTAGTAACGATTTTATTTTCTAGGGTGCACAAACTAGCTTAGGATTTAGAGCCTTGGAATAGGATTTTTTGAGTAAACTTATCCAAGGATGTTAAATCAACATATGTCTCTGACTAAGGGAGTGGAGAAATCCATTGTATAATCGGTAATAGCAGGAGGCTCCGCTTACACCGGAGTTAAGCACGAGGTCGCGTGAGGTCGGTTGAAGGGATATCCCCCTGATACCTTCTTAGCGTTAGAGATATTTCTGGGGATCTATTCACATCTGGGGATGTTGCTAGTGCCCTTACCTCTGTGAGAGGTGGTGCTTTCAAGGTTTCAGGATTTGCTACCCTTCCCATACGGTGGACCTAACTTATGACTGTTCTCCTGTGAATCGGTTATACCGTGGTTGATTAGTTTCTTGAATTAGGTGCCACATAGGTTACTTGTAGGGGTTATTCTGAATGTACCCTGGGTCAGATAAGGGTCGGACACCACACAATATTTATGGAGGATTACCTCTCCAGGGGGATCTGATCGACTGGTTTATATGCCCACGAGGGCCCTTATAATTGATTCTATTTCCTCCAATCTTTAACAGCGGAGTCTTAGGCCCCTCTTGGGCGAGGCATACCTACTTTAGAGAGGGAGGTCTCTTTCAGCCACTTTATCCTGTTTGTGTGCATATTGGTCATTTGATTGTTCTTTAGTGTGCTCTTTGATTACTAACAGAGCTTTGAGAATTTATACCATGCCTTGACTTGTCATTATCATGGATAATGGAGTTCCTATGACTCCCTCCTTTATCGCTACCCCCCCCATGATGTTCACTCATTTCATGGGGATGAATTTGTCCGCTTTTCCTAATGGTATGAAAAATCATGACACTCAGTCCATGCCTTGGGTCTTTAATCATTTTCCTGTTGATATTCTAAACATGCCTTCACCCTTTCCATCCTCTCCCTGGCCCACTTATATGAATCCTAGTTTTGGATCTGGGGGCACCATGGCCTCATCGTTTACGAACTAATTTGATAGGATTCATGCCCCTCGACCAACTCTGACTGTGGGAGGTTACAATATCCCCGCTTACGAATCCAATCCTAGCCATGTTTTTTCAGTAGCCATTACTCAAATGGGTGGTTATTCTACTTATTACACCCCATTCGTGTATCCTTCGTCCACCATGCCAGTTTTTGTGAACACATTTCCTATGGAAGGTCCAAAAATATCCTTGGGTATTTCATACGAGGGGAATCAATTTTACAGTTCGATATACCCTCTTCACGGAACCCCTTCACATGGGGGAAACATATATCCTCACTTGAATAATACTTATCAAACTTTTGTCTCTTCGCAGACATCTACTTTAGTGATGGCGCCCATACAAACCTCTATGGATCAATTAGGTGGAGGGTACTATTTTTCTGGGCAGGGACATGGTGTAAACCACGACCCTTCCTAGCCTACAATGTCTCAAAAATAGTCTTTCCCCAGACCTTGGTCTCAAATGCTACAACTCACTACCGTCGTTAGTCCAGTCACTGCCAGTGATACTGGAGCTCCATCACCAACCACTGCTAGTCATGTTGGATATTGCTCGACGACCTCTGCAATTCATGTTGAAGACCCGCAACCAACCGCTGCTATTCATGCTGGATGCATTTCTCTAGTATCCATGAGTCATATCGATATCACATATCCAACCTTTGTACATCATGTGGGAGATGAACCTCCAACCTCTACCAGTCATGCTAAGAGCATGTCACCAACCATTGTAAATGACGTTGAGGGCATTCATACGATTGAGAAACCTAGACGTGTTAGACGTAAGCCTGAATTCCTTTGTAGGACTTGTGAAGGAAATCACCTTACTCATTTGTGTCCGGTTACTATCGAGATACCAGAAGCGTGGTTCTCACCTGGGGGCCCTTCGGGTTGTGAGGTGTCTGTGGTTTTCCCACACTTTGTTTCTTCTTTTGTTGACACAATGGTCATGCCAATTCAATCTTCGACTGACACCCCTCTTCTGTTAGGGGTTGATGCAACCCTTGACCTTGTTGTCTCGTATCCTATTCAACCAGTGGTCGATGTTGGGCCCAAGATATGATCATTTTCATGACGGTTATTACACACTTTTTCCATATGTATATATGTGTTTTTCATCTTTTGAAGGATCTTTTTGGAGAATTTGATGATAAAATGGTATGATCGTCATAAGGTACGTGTAATTCATGTTTAATGATTAAATCAAGTTTAATTCATCATGTTCTATGATTTCGAAGATTTAATTCATGTTTTTCTGTTGTTACAAGGAAAAATGCACCATGTTTCCAGTTTCGGCACTTGATCTGGCACTTGTTCTGGTACCCGATCCGACACTCGTTCCAACACCCAGTATTGCACAAAAATGCAAGGCGAGTTGGTGGTTATGGCATTGGCGGCCAGTGATGGACAAATCGGGCACATGGGTTTTCTTCATGATCACCCCCTCCAACTACTAAGCTCAAGACAACTCAATTTCAGTTGTCCAAAGAAGGTGATTATTGGCTTGCTCTGTTTTGTCAGTTAGGGCATCATTTATTGTAATTTGCCAATTTTAGAAGTGGTTCGAACCTCCCGTGGTCGACCACTTGGAATGTAAACATTATAAATACCACTAAGGTGATGAGATATAAGTTAAGCATCATATACAATAGTGTGATAGGGACAAACACATTTTTACTCTGTTTTGAGTTTTTACATTGCTAGATTATGCTAGAAATACGTTTTTGAGTTTTCGTGGTGAATTCTAGTTGCTGAGTTCGTGGTTGGATTTTAGGAAGTAGCCACGACTTGCTGGGGGGCCCACCAACAGTTTGGTTACTGTCTTTGTGTTGTTTATGCATTTCATAGTTTTGTTCTCTTTATTTTTCTGTACATGCATTTTTATTTTGTTAATTAGTTTGTTGTTATAATCTAATTTGCTTTGACTCTCTTTTGCAGGTTAGTATGATAAAGTGTGTTAGCATGCATTAATCTCATAGTTAGGAACGGATCTGCAGACCCCTAGACTAACCCCATGTGTAATTAGATATTAGATTATGCTTTCTTTTATGATTTTATAATCAAGTTTAAAACATAATTTTAATTAGAATAGAACAAAGTTTCAATTTGGGTTTTCTTTGATAGGGATTTGATGGATGGATAGAGTTGATTTCAGTTTTTAATCATAGCTCGCTTATTTCAATTTTACATAGATCTTGCTCACTTAGTTGTTGATTAATGTAGTTGTTAGTTTACTTTTTTAATGTCATGTCTTAAATTTATGTTTTTAAGCATTTCTTTATTGTAGTTTGAATTGTTAGAATAAATGTAGCATAGTTTCCTTTATGTAATTTCTTTTCCTAGAATTAAATTGCAATTATATTTCTTAGTTAATGGTTGAATCTAGTTTTTCTTATAATGATGATCTAGTTATGTTGTTGATGGTTCATATATGAATAAGCAGGGTATCTAACATTGTTTTTGTCATGTCTAAACTCTCATTGGATTGTTTAATCCATACTTTTCATTTTTCCATCAAGATTAATGTTGAGCTTATACCATTGGAATTGTTCTTTGTTGTCAAGTGTCATTGAGATATCATCCATCACCATCGAAGGCATTCACACAACCACCAACATTATATCTGAATTTTCATAGGTTAAAGAATAGTTTTCCTTCTTTCATAGATATAGTTTCTTGCTTTCATAGCTTAAGAGATAATCTTATTTGTTGTTGTAGGATAGATAGACTTTGCTTTGATAGATTAGATAACAATTTGCTCAGGAATTAGTTGTTAGTCTTTCTTTCTCTCAATAGACTAGATTTCCTTTCATGCATTGCACTGAGCATTTAAATTTCGTTTCATGCAAGAGAAATAGTTTTGCATTAGGCATTTAGTCCACTTGCCTCTTAGGCTAGATAGTTGTTCAATGAGAAGTTTTACTTGCAGTAGTTAGTTTCCTTTGCTTACTTCTCTTTTTCTTTCGTAGGTTAGTTAGTTTCCTTTGCTTACTTGTTTTTTCCTTTAGTAGGTTAGTTAGGTGTCTTTGCTTACTTGTCTATTTTCTTTAATAGGTTAGATAGGTGCTTTTACTTACTTGCTTATTTATTTGCTTTCATAGGGTAGTTTCTCATTGAATGTAGGTTGGCAAGTTAAATAAGTTTTCTTTTTTCATTTTCTTAGATAGTTGCTTATTGCTTATTGTTGAACTAGTTTTCTTTACATAGGGTTTTACTTGCTTTCTTAGGAACTATCCATCGATCCTTGACCCAAAGGTACTTAGATCACCTAGTTTCAATTTGCTTAGTAGGGTTTTCTCATTAGATAGATTTGCTTGAGTAGATTAGCCTTAGATAGCTTCCTTCCTTAGTTAGACTATACTCCTACTAGCCTTCTACCTTTGCCATATATTTTTCTACAAATCTAATTTTACTTACCCCGGGTTGACAATTTAATTGAGGGTTTTTACTGTGTTTTTTGTGCATATATAACACCCATCATTTTGGTGTCGTTGTTAGGGAGTTGTCTCAAGGTAAGTAGTAGTTAGGAAATATATTATCCTTAGACCTTAGCATTATTTTGATGGCGGGGGAACTTTAAGACAAGAGGTAAGAACCTGCGCATCTGCTATAGAAGGTTCCCGCAAACCCAATAGTAGTTTTTCTTTTTTTCTTTTTTTGTTTATGAATAGACCTAGAAACCAAATGGTAGCTTTTTCTTTTTTCTTTCTTTCATGACCTTTCAACCAAGGTTCCTTCCGATCTCTTTGGGGGAAGGAACGTTCCGCTTATAAAATCCACAGACCAATACCGAAAAACAAGAGCTAGCTCAACGCAAAGAGTTAAAGTAGTCTCTAAAGAGACTAAAACAAGGAGCACTATAGAACAAGAAATTAAGGCATCAATAATAGTGGTACAGGAGGCAAGAGCACTCAAGCCTTCCGCAGAACCAAACAATACAACCTTTGTTTTCTTACCACCATTATTAGATCCTAACTTTGTGGACATCATCTTTGTGTGAACCAAGTTTTATCAAATGACAAGATGAATTTGAAGATTACCATTAGTTTGGAAGAACTCTCTCAAATCCTAGCAACAGTCGTGATTTCTTCTTTTCAAGAAGAACATATTTTGGCAGCAGCCAAAAGTGTATCTACCTCTCTCAAAATATTAGAAGAATCAAGGTCCTACGAGCTACAAAATGATCTTCCTTGCCAAACTGTGAAGGAAGCTGAAAACTTATGGACTACCTCTGGTGGAGAGAAATCACTAAGACCTGAGATTGAGGAGTTCTCAACATCCATATCAACAGATCCTCTATGTACTTCAAAAATCAATCATCCAAAAGAAGAGTATCTGCATAGCATGATGAAGGAGATCATAGAAATTACTATTGATGAACATCAAGATTACATTGAAATTTGGTTTCAAGAGGTCATCAAGCCACAATACTATTCTCTTCTCCAACACCTTCTGATACCAAAACAAGTAGGTTGGTTGCTTCTTCATATCCAGGTAATCATTGTGGTAACTTTTTCATATATGGATATGAGTAACTTTTTCATATATGGATATGAGTATGTTTCTTATCTTTCTCCACACATGGTTACATTGGAAGAGTTCTTACACTTGAATAAAGTTTTTCCCTTTCTTTTTAGGTAGGGTAGGATAGTAAATAAAAGCTGCATATTGTTAGTTTAGCTTAGAGTCTAATGCAACCTCATTTTACATTTTTTTTTTAAGAACTATGAGATACATGTTCCTATGACTTGATCTCATTGATCTCATTAGTTTATTRTATTTTAGAGTGTGGTTTTTGCAAACAATTTTAGAGATCTCTATMGGTATTTATTTCACCAGGAGTAGATAGTTTSAAGGAAATATAAAAGAAGGATTYGTCTTTGAAACATTGCTATACTTGAACCTTGTTGTYTGCTAAGCATCAAATGAATAATGACTTGYTGTAATTAGCYATGTTTTTACTTAGCCWTGTTTTTTCAAAGACTTTCATCTTATTTTCCTCAAGGCATCTTAAATAGCAGTTGCTCTTGAAACTCTTCACCACTATATAAGGAAGTGATACCATAACTATCAAACCTAGAGGTCTATCGTACAATTTTTCCAAGATACCTGAGTAAGTGAGTCAAGTGTATTTATCAAAGAGTAACAAGGATCTCTGATTAGCGGTTAGTCAAGGAAACATCACAATAACTTACAAAAGAAGAGAGTAAGTTGAGCCTAGAGATACCTTTCTATTCTTTCTCAATGGTACCATCCACTACACACTAAATATATTGATTATATCATATCTTTAGATAGTCCACGTCTGCTTAGGTACCCCTTACATCGGGACAATCACTAAGTAATATAACGGAAAGTCATCCTCTAACATAAATACCATCCCAATTGAAAAAAAAGAGAAAGAAAAAGTTGTTTTCAGAGATGTTCCCCCATCTTCTTGCATAAGAAATCTTATACTAAAATCTTAAAGGATGGAGGGCCAGTCTTTGAGGGTTTAAAAGGATAACCCACTGGGATACTGAATAGGTCTACTGGCAGCAGGTACTAGCCTATGGTATGACTAGGTAAACCCGCTAGAGTATTGAACAGGCTTGCTAGCAGCGGGGCATTCTACCTAGCGAGGATGGTAATATGCCAAAAATAAATAATAAATTTAAAACTTGTCCTGATGTATGAAATTACTTGCATACAAAGCTGACATGAAGTATGTATGGTTAAGCTAAGGTTAATGAACTCCATAAAATTTCCATTGGGAACTAACTCTGAGACTATGTTGAAACTCTCTTGCCTACCTCTTCTTATCTATATATATGATCTCTTATCCTATAGGTGGGGCCATATTTTGACCGTCTCATCAGACCAATCTATAAAATTTTATCTTTACACTTGACATAATATAAATCTTTGGCCATTGGGGAATACTGATTGGTTTCCTATACTTTTGATTGTGAGGTGTCACAATACTTAGGGGTGGGGGAGGGGTTCATGAGTTGACAAATGATCATTGCCTAAAGAAGTAAATATTTGTAAACATTTTGTATTATTTTCATGATACAGGTTATTACATCAACAATCATTTTATCTTGAAGTTCTAAACTCCTGTGTGCTATAAATTGTTGTATATGTCCTTAATAGACCACTTTGTTGGTTTATTTTTGTTACAGGCTATTCATTGTAGGTTTGACATTACATTTTTTACAGACCGTTCATTGTGGATTTGACATTCCATGTTCTATGCAAGTGGATTGAGTGAGCATGGTGGAAAAATCAACAACAATGGAACACTCTTAGCCTGCATCAAATCCTATTCACTATGTTTGTGGCCTCTGAGGAATCAATTTCCTTAGCCACAAAGCTCCCAAGAGTTGGAGACCGCTGATTTAAACACCGCCAGTTGCCAAGACCAAACTATAACATGGTTTTCAAAACTGAATTTCAGAACATCTCTAGAGCTAAGGGATACTCCAAGGAGTGGATAAAAGAGGAGCTAATCAACCCTCTCATAGTCATCACCAGATTGATTCCATCTGAAGGTAGATATTCCATCTTCAAAGCCTGTTAATTTCGATTATTAGCTCACTTTCAGTTTCATAATCCATTGTAACTTTCCATTTTACTTCTTAAAGAGTCTTGAGCAGATGTCTTCCCAAGTGAGGAAGGATGTAACCAATCCCCATAACAACCTATTTTACCATGGCCTTATCAAACTACTTGTCTTAGTTGAGTTGGAAAAACAGGAGAAAACATGGGATGAGTTCATTTACCAATTTTCAAACCCTCATCTTACAATCAAGACTATCAAGAAGATTCTTGATCTAGGGACTGTTACTCCGCCCAAACCCTCATGCTCAAGCTATTCCTTTGTCGGAGAAACTTGTTGATACCCCTGCAGCCTCATCAGGAAAAAATACCAAGAAGCCTATTGCTAATTCATGCACGAGGACATGCCATATCTTTGATCCGGGGGGAGTTTTCCTGAGCTAAAAATTCTAAGCATTTCCCATTTGTATAACAAACCCATGAGAAGAGGAAGTAGGATTTCTGTCAAAATTTTGTCATATTGTGTTTTTACAAAATCTTGGGATATTATATTAGCAGTTGTTTGTATTGGTATGCTAAATTATATACTCCTGACATCATTGTGTGTATTATAATCTCCTTGTGTTTTTATGTTTATGTTATATAAGACTACTTATACTTAACTACTCTTTGTGACAAATACAGAGCAATTACAACTGCTAAATACTTACTGCCATATGTATTACAAGATTATGAAAAGAGGATCAGTTGTTTGAATTGTTACATATTGATTATAGGAAATAAAAAGTCTCATGTTCACCATGCCTACCAGTACAAACCAATCCTTTTGTTAGTAAATGTCAGTTCTGTCAGTCACCAATGATAAAATTTACTCTTTCATGTGATTGATAGGGTTATTAGGTCAGATTGTTATATTTTCAAAATAAAATTCTCAAATACAATTTGACATATCTTGGTTGTAAAATGGTCATTGATGTGACTAGGTGTCCTTACTACTCCCTCCACTCATCCAAAGTCATAAATTTTCATCATGGTCATGTAATCATTCCTTGTCATCAATTTGTAAATGTTTGTCTTGGTCAAAGATTTACTTCAAAATAGGTTTCTGAATTAAGGAGGATGAATTTGACAAATGTGAAAGAGGTTTTTGTCAATATATACCAAGAAACAAAAACCTCCTTCATTTTATGCACATGTGTTATTGTTTGAGAGAAATCCCCCAAATATAGTCACTATAGGAGGGTTTCTGCACATTTGGACAATTTGACTTCAAGTCAGTTTTTCAGAGGGTTGGAAAGGGTATTTGCAGTGCTTGATGGTTCCATTGTGTAGAATACATCATAAAATTTCTACCCATACTACTTTCAGCCCAAATATCCTCTGGGAAGGCCTCCAAAATCCCTATCAAAGACCACGTTGCGCTTCTGCTAAGAGCACGCTGCACTTCTGCAAGTTTTGAGTAACCAACTTCAAGCTGAGATTATGAACAAGTGGGAAAGTAATTTTAAAACTTGGAGGAGGTTTTTGTTCATAACATACGAAAAAATAATAACCTCTCTCAGGTTTTGAATATACTTTATGGTTTGGGATATATTCTATCATCTTAGAGACCTATGCTTTCAGAAAATAAAACACTTTGGTTTTTTCTATTTTAGTCATATTTTCTTTTTGTGTTTTCCTAATAACAAGGAATGAATTTTTGAAAACAAAGAGAGGTTTTTATCAAGGACATATTAAAAAACAATAAACTCTCTCAGTTTCTAAATATACGTTATAGTTTTGGATATATTCACATCTCTTAGAGGCCTAGTTTTTCAGAAAATAAGACACTCTGTTTTTCCTGTTTTAGTCATGTTTTCTTGGTGTGTTTTCCTAACAACTGAAAGTCAATTTTTGAAAACCAAGAGAGGTTTTTTTCAATAACATATTAAAAAACAAAAACCTCTCTCATTGTTTACACAGGTTTTACTACCTTGTAGTTATAGGTGTCACTTTGATACCTATTTTTCACAAGTTTGTCAGGCCAGAATTGTTGTGCTTATGGGAAGTCACTTTTGGAACTAATTATTGCAG
Source organism: Picea glauca (assembly GCA_000966675.3). Lineage (NCBI taxonomy): Eukaryota > Viridiplantae > Streptophyta > Pinopsida > Pinales > Pinaceae > Picea > Picea glauca. The sequence goes on along the minus strand of JZKD02S0605288.1, from coordinate 824,177 downwards.
AGGTAAAATTGTTTTTTTGCATGGTTTAAGGGATAAAGGGTATAATATACATCTCAAGGCTTCCTCACTTGTCATCAAAAACCTACAAAAAATCCAAACCCTCCAGTTCAAACTTAGAGAGCATGAAACACTGAGTTGTCATTTACGCCATGATAATGTTGTCCTACAATCCAAGATGAATTCTCTACAGCGTTAGGTTGATGATATTAACTGCCACCAATAATAGTATCTGGATGCAATTGAAACACCTTGGAAATCCTAAGTCAAAATCCCCTGGGCAAGAGGGAGAAGCTTCTAAAGCTAATCCACCCCCTCCTTCGCAAGTTTAGTCATAAAGGGCAATTTCTTTTTGTTTGCAGTGGGACCTGCAAAATCTTAGGTGTGGGGGTATTGTTGGACCCAAGATATGATCATTTTCATGACGATTATTATACACTTTTTCCATATGTATATATGTTTTTTTCATCTTTTGAAGGATCTTTTTGGAGAATTTGATGATAAAATGGTATGATCGGCATAAGGAACGTGTAATTCATGTTTAATGATTAAATAAAGTTTAATTCATCATGTTCTATGATTTCCAAGAGTTAATTTGTGTTTTTCTGTTGTTACAGGGAAAAACACACCATGTTTCTAGTTCCGACACTTGATCTGACACTCGTTCCAGCACTCATTCCGGTATCCGATCCGACGCTCGTTCCAACACCCAGTAGTGCACAAAAACTCAAGGCAAGTTGGCGGTTATGTCATTGGCGGCTAGTGATGGACAAATTGGGCACATGGGTTTTCTTTATGATCGCCCCCTCCAGCTACTAACCTCAAGACAACTCAATTTCAGTTTTCCAAAGAAGGCGATTATTGGCTTTCTTCGTTTTGTCAGTTAGGGCATCATTTATTGTAATTTGCCAATTTTAGAAGTGGTTCGAACCTCCTGTGGTCGACCACTTGGTATGTAAACGTTATAAATACCACTGAGGTGGTCAGACATAAGTTAAGCATCATATATAGTAGTGTGATAGGGACAAACACGTTTTTACTCTGTTTTGAGTTCTTACATTGCCAGATTATGCCAGAAATACGTTTTTGAGTTTCATGGTGAATTCTAGTTGCTGAGTTTGTGGTTGGATTTTAGGAAGTAGCCACGAATTGTTGGGGGGCCCACCAATAGTCTGGTTACTATCTTTGGGTTTTTTATGCATTTCATAGTTTTGTTCTCTTTATTTTCCTGTACGTGCATTTCTATTTTGTTAATTAGTTTGTTGTTATAATCTAATTTGCTTTGACTCTCTTTTGCAGGTTAGTATGATAAAGTGTGTTAGCATGCATTAATCTCGTAGTTAGGAACAGATTTGCAGACCCCTAGACTAATCCCATGTGTAATTAGATATTAGATTATGCTTTCTTTTATGATTTTATAATCAAGTTTAAAACATAATTTTAATTAGAATAGAACAAAGTTTCTATTTGGGTTTTTTTGACAGGGATTTGATGGATGGATAGAGTTGATTTCAGTTTTTAATCATAGCTCGCTTATTTCAATTTTACATAGATCTTGCTTACTTAGTTGTTTATTAATGTAGTTGTTAGTTTACTTTTTTAATGTCATGTCTTAAATTTCTATTTTTAAGCATTTCTTTATTGTAGTTTGAATTGTTAGAATAAATGCAGCATAGTTTCCTTTATGTAATTTCCTTTCCTAGAATTAAATTGCAATTATATTTTTTAGTTAATGGTTGAATCTAGTTTTGCTTATAATGATGATCTCGTTATGTTGTTGATGGTTCATATATGAATAAGCAGGGTATCTAACATTGTTTTTGTCATGTCTAAAATCTCATTGGATTGTTTAATTCATACTTTTCATTTTGCCATCAAGATTAGTGTTGAGCTTATACCATTGGAATTGTCCTTTGTTGTCAAGTGTGATTGAGATATCATCCGTCACCACTGAAGGCATTCACACAACCACCAACATTATCTCTGAATTGTCATAGGTTAAAGAATAGTTTTCCTGATTTCATAGATATAGTTTCTTTCTTTCATAGCTTAGGAAATAATCTTATTTGTTGTTGTAGGATAGATAGACTTTGCTTTGATAGATTAGATAGCAGTTTGCTCAAGAATTAGTTGTTAGTCTTTCTTGCTCTCAATAGACTAGATTTCCTTTCATGCATTGCATTGAGCATTTAAATTTCCTTTCATGCAAGAGAAATAGTTTTGCATTAGGCATTTAGTCCACTTGCCTCTTAGGCTAGATAGTTGTTCAATAAGAAGTTTTACTTGCAGTAGTTAGTTTCCCCTTATTACTTGTCTTTTTCTTTCGTAGGTTAGTTCGTTTCCTTTGTTTACTTGTCTTTTTCTTTAGTATTAGTTAGGTGTCTTTGCTTACTTGTCTATTTTCTTTAATAGGTTAGATAGGTGTTTTTGCTTACTTGCTTATTTATTTTCTTTCATAGGGTAGTTTCTCATTGAATGTAGGTTGGAAAGTTAAAGAAGTTTGATTTTGTCATTTGCTTAGATAGTTGCTTATTTCTTATTGTTGAACTAGTTTGCTTTACATAGGGTTTTACTTTCTTTCTTAGGAACTATCCATCGATCCTTGGCCCAAAGGTACTTAGGTCACCTAGTTTCAATTTTCTTAGTAGGGTTTTCTCACTAGATAGCTTTGCTTGAGCAGATTAGCCTTAGATAGCTTCCTTCCTTAGTTAGACTATACTCCTACCAACCTTCTACCTTTGGCATATATTTTTCTACAACTCTAAGTTTACTTACCTCAGGTTGACAATTTATTTGAGGTTTTTTACTGTGTTTTTTGTGCATATATAACCCCCATCAGTCGAGTCGATGCAATCTTTGATCAACACCACTCCTATTTTTGAGGGTGATGCGTCTCCTGGCCTTATTGTCATGCATCCTGTTCAACAAATGGTTGAAGAAGTGGTCATACCGGTGCCATTTTCGGTCAATCCAACCCTTCCCTTGGAGGTTGATTCATCCTTCACCCATGCCATTAGCATTTCTAGTACTGCACCTTCTGAACAAAAGAGAATTTTACTCTCCCCGAGTACTCTCCCTTCAAGTCTTGGAGAGGTTACTTTTTATTGGGAAGGTCTTGTGGGGTATCCAATGCCTCCTCCTATGTCCTTTCAACTAAGAGACATTATCTAATATATCAAAGAGAAGGTAACCTTCGCTGGCGCTTTACCCTCCTTGACTTGGAGAGCTTTGGGTTTTTCCAAGATTGTGTTGACTATTTGTAAGATGGTGACCTTTCACAGAAGTCCAACACGGGAGGCTTGGCTTCCCCCATGACATGCCACCTAAAAACCTCTCAATGATATTGATTTAAGCTCTTTTCCGACTCATCTAAAAAGAGAAAAGATTGCCGAGTGAATTTGTCCCTTTCACACTTGTTAATTGGACTTGAAAGGTCATGAGTCTTGGTTAAGCTCTTTTCCGACTCGTTTTCAAAAAGAGAAAATATTGTTGAGTGAACTTATCTCTTTCACACTGGTAAATTGGATTTGAAAGGACATCTATTTGGTACAACTTTATCCCTTTTTCAAACCAAGTAGACTAATATTATGAAAAAGGAAATTTTTTCGCGTTAAGTTGTGATTGCATCTCATGCCCTTGCTTGTAGTATTGAGCCTATTTATGGTTCCCACTTTGCGTTATAAACCATTTTCCTCAACAGGTTTGCATCCTCAACCAAGTAGATCCTTGTTTATATCCTTCACAACTTGACACCCTATACCCAAGAGGGAACATTCCCTCGAGTGTCCACCTCCCACATGCACCTCCTTGCATTGAGCATAGGTATGTTCCACTGTTGGAACTAGTTTTTCTTACATGTGACACTCGTTCCCTCCTCTATATCATAACATTCATTTGACTATGAAAAAACAAAAAAATATGGGCGATAAGAGAGTATTATCTTATATTGGCAGCAGTCATGTCGCATTTGAATAGAGCACATAATTTTTGAGTCCAATTGTCATCATAATTTTGGGTCTAGTATTTCCTTAGGAAACTGAGCTTGTTACAGAGAGTTTACTCCCCCGAATGGTTACTCTTCCAGTCCCTATGGAGAATTTTATTGATGCCTCCTGCGTCTCATGCTTTCATCATTGAGTCTATGTTGCTTGAGTCTTCCATACGTCTCGTGCTCTTGTTCAAAGGATGTCTATCAACCTGTGTCATCCATTCCTCACAAATCTTGACTTTGCATGTCATCCATACCCTCAGTTTGTCTCAAAATCACATGAAGCTATAGTCCTATTGCGCACACTGGTCCTACTTTCCTCATTGGTAGGTAACCTTGAACCCGACAATAGACATTTCATTATTGGTTGTTGAGTGGGTGGTTTCCCTTGTGTTCGATGACAAGACATCTATTCACACATTGGGATTCATGCAGTGTCTTGGATGCCATTAGAATTATTGGTGGTTTTCTTTCCTTTGTCAGCAATTCCCTCATTGGATGCTATTCAGAGGGTCTTTTTCGTGTATTGCTTTCACCTGGCACATGCGAAAGATGCATAGGGTCGTTGGTTCGTGAACATGTTCTTCATATGATTTCCTCCAGATCATTAAGCTATTTCTTTGTACCTTGTGTTGAATGATGAGAGATGCCTTAATACTCTCCTTTAAGAAGGTCTCCTTCCATCGACTTCATCTCATCTATTCTGGAGATGATACCTAGAGTCCTATGAGTACCTAGAGGCTTGCAGTCATTAGTGGTAGTTTCTCTCGCCATCGATAGTTGGGAATACATCATTGTCTTCTGATCTATGGATTCTTCAAGTGTTCGACCCAGACTCCTTTATTCACACTTGTAAGAATGTACTTGGTGCCTTGATACCTACTTTAATCATCGGTAGGTTGTCTCGTGTTTTTTAACGGTATACCTCAATGGTAGGTAATCAAACGAAGTCTAATTGTGTTAAACCTCAATTCCTTTATTCACATGATGTAGATTTGCACCTTTGGCGAATTATGTAGAAGAATTGAAGACATCAGTTTATAGTCACAACTTTCTTGAGTTGTTGCTACCTTTTCATTGAACCAGTACCTATGTGACTTTAGTGATCATGGGAGATCAGATTATACTCCATTGTATACAGATATCTTCAGATTGATTTTGAGACTGGTTTCACTAGGAATTGTTTGTGACTATGAAAACCTTTTGCATGTAACCACATTTTTATTTACCTATTCATGGTCATGGACAATTGTTTGGTATATTTTCACATGGATCTGCAGTGTAATTCAAATTGGCAACCATGTATGCAAAGTCAATACAAATTGTAATGAGAAACTAGTTCTTCCAGTTGGGTCCCCATTACTGCACTTCTGGGTCTTATAATGTATTTTGACCATTGCATATACTCCTCTGACCTCACACATTAGGGGGAATTTGTTATAGCAAGATTTTTCTCACCCCATGCAATCTTGCACAAAGGGCCTTTTTCCATTTCCCTATGCAGACTTGAAGTCCCTTTTTGAAAACCCTAGAGCTAAAAACATGATTTTTCCACATATAAGCACCCTTCCTATATTACAACATGTGTATACATAGGTTGCACCACTACAACCCATGTACATTGGGAAATGTGCCCAAAATTAAAAAAAAATGGTGTTGGTTTTCCATGTCACGTCATGAGATCAATGATCCTTGGCCTTCCATATACTGGAAATGTTTCGACTCGTCCCTTTAGTTCCACTTGAAGGCTATAAATGGGCCAAATATGAGCTATGGAAAGGAGGAGAACGAATTCAACTTTGAGAGCAAAGTTAGTCTAGAGAAATTATTCACTTCACATCGAGTTTGCATCCCTTTGTCCTTTAAGTCTGAACACATTGTTTAGCTCCCAAGATATTCCCTTATTGATTGAAAACTACTTGGTCTCTATTATATGAGCTTTCCTTTGGTGGAGGATTGAAGTGGTGGAGGCTCATCTGGAAGGAACTTAATTTCTCGGTTCTGACCCGTGCTGACATGAAAGTTTGTAACTCGTTCACTTCTGTTGATTATATCTTAATAGAAATACTCTTTTCTCATCGAATTAATATCTCACAAATATTTGAATTATTATTCCATGGGTGTATTTGTTATGAATGTTGATGGATTATTCTATTGAATATGATAACATTATATTATATCACCATATGCTTGCATTGCTTGGTTGTTGAGGACTAGTTGCAGGTATATTTCTTTGGGTCAAGTTCTCAATGGTGGACTTCATCGAATCTCTAGGTGAGGTAGGCCTCTTATCTTGTATTGTTAGAATATTTGTTTATATAACATACTTGAGATTAGAGTTGATTTCTACAATCATTTCTGTTTATTGTGGTTTACCCCTAGCCATAGAGATATTTTCCTCGTAACACCTAATACTCCTATTCCATCAACAAAAAAGGTGGCTCCGCCACCTCCATCGATGGTATGCGATTTTCTTCCTAAGCCAACTCCTATAGATGACATTCAGTTGAATATAGATGTTGCAAGCATGTTTGAAAAACTGAATATGACGGTCCTAATGATAGAGATGTGTAAGATCCCTTCCGTAAAAAGGGAAATTTTTAGGATATTACAGGTGCCAACCGAGAAGGAGGATCCTCCCATCATTTTGAATACTATGTATCTTGATCGACCAAGAGACAACAACCCTCCCTTCTATATTTCATTAGGTTTGAATGACCTCCACTTGAACAACTGCATGCTTGATTTAGGGGCCTCATCGAATGTCATGTCATTGAAGGTGATAAAATACCTTGGTTTGAAGACAACCCAACCTTATGCCAATGTTTTTTGTATTGATTCAAGAAGAGTTGAGGTCTTGGGGGTGTGTGAAGACGTTGAGATATTTTTGATAGATTTTCCACATATCAACGTCCTCATGGACAAATTAGCGATTGATGTTCTTGATTCTTGGGGAATTCTCTTGTCAAGGACATGGTCCTCAACCCTTGGAGGTTTCCTTATCATGAACCTTACATGTGCATATATTCCCATGGGAGATAACACATATGATATCTTCCATAATAGGGAAAACAAAGATACACATGTGATGGATTTGAGGGGCCCCAACTATGTCAATAAACACTACTATGATATGCCTCCACAAGTTATTGAGTATGATCCATTCGAGTTACTGTTCATGCGGGAAGATTCCATAGAGATGTTTTTCCCATGGATAGATAAAAAGAAGACTGAAAAGTACCATGGGAAGGAGTTGGGATCTATCCATATTATACAAAAAGAAGATGAGAAACATGAAGAAATCATCAAAGATACATTCCACATAGAGCCTCCATGCTATAAGAATACATCTTGCATCCATTTAAATGAAGGAAGTCTTGTGATCATGTGGGAAAAAAGAAGGGGAAAACCCATATATGACCAAGAAGATAACAATTCTTGGCTTGGCCTTTACATCATTAGGAAGAAGTCTAACAAAAAAAGGTACTACCTAATAGAATTAAATGGGAGAAAGATGGCACTACCTGTAGATGGGTCTCTTCTCCAACCTCACATCCAGGTCACATGACTTCTTCAGGGACCGTGACCCAGTTAAGTAGGTCAGTCATTTTGATTCTCTCCATTTTCATCTTGATTTCTCATGCTAGTTTATATGCATTTCATTTTCATTTTTCTCTAGTTGCATAATTTATTTCATGCTTAGCTTAGAATTTATTGAAAATTTTTCAAAATTTTATTTTTCTAGTTTAGTTGGTTTTGATTATCATCATATGAGAAAAAGGATTAGTAGGCCATCCTGCACTTGACAGTTTGTGTTTTCTTGCAGGAACGATTCTACCAAGAGATGTTGCGGTTCTCATGCACTCTACGACGAGAACATGTCCTCAAGTAGGAGCCATATGTTTGTTACACGTCAAAATTACTCAACTGGATAAGTGTCGCATGTTCCTCTCAATTGTCGTAAGTGTCGCATCTTCCTTACAACTTTCGCAAGTGTCACAAGTTGTTCACAAGTGTCGCAAATGTTGTTCAAGCATACTACCATAATGACCACACTAAGGAGGCACTTAAAACATCTCATATACTTGATTTGGAAATGGGGAACTGGTTAACTGAAGTCAAGGAACTCTTATCACCTAAGAAGAGCTCTTAAACAAAGGTTCTGAGGGTGAGCGCTCCTCTACATCAACCTTAGGAGAGCCGACACTCCCATATAAGGCCTCAGGGAGCGTTATAATGCTTGTCTGCCCCTCTGAAGGAGCGCTATCCACCTTTGGAGCGCTGGCGCTTCCCTCAAGCTTCCTAGGGAGCGCTACACCGCTCTGATGCCCCTTTTGAGGGAGCACTGCCTAATCTGAGGTAGTAGTTGGCCCATTGAGGAGAATAAGGGGAGGATCTTTCAAGTTTAGAAGGAAGTTGCATTCGAATTCTTGGTTCCATCAGGAGATCCCTGATCTAAGGAGGAAGTTCCTCAACTTGTTCTAAAGATAACTCAAGAGGTTAAGCTCCTCTTAACCTATATAAGCAAGCTCTATGATGGTGAAAAGGGGGAATAATTGCTAGCATGAAACCTATGATCTCATAGGAAACACATATTCAACCAAAGGAGAGTGATCAGTGAAGCTGCTGTCATCCAGGTTGTGGATCTTTCGAGCAAGGGTTAGACGAAGGGGACTTGAGGAAGTTGTTGCATTCGCATCTACAATTGTAAGTACTGCTGTCGTTATTCTCATTAATATGACACGCTTGGCATGTTTCTTTCTAGTTTGTGTATGATGTTACATGAACTTATCATTGATAGATAGATTTGTTTTCAAGCTAATATCAATAGAGTAGGAAGTGGTCGTATCTTGTTTGTCTACAGGACTCAGCGAGGAGTAAAGAATCTTAGCTCAACTCAGAGCGTGCAGGGACAAACATCGATAAAGAGGTACTTCTGTTCTCCTTCCTTCTCATGTGTTAGTTTGTATATATTTGAAAGGAATTCAGTGCCCACGTTAAGCATTTTTTGTCTTAGAGTTAGGGTCAAGATCTTTGAGGAAATCTACCTGTCCGCAGGGAGATTTTCCTACAACAGAAACTGGCGACTCCGCTGGGTAGATAGCCTCAAATCAAAACTTATTGTTTTCATTTCTCCTCATTGACCTTGTTCTACCCCTTGATTGTTTCAGACCTGGTTCACTCCTCTTTTGATTGGTTTCATGAGCTGATTGGCTCCCTACCCCATCACACTCAGCCTAATTGTCGATATTGAATTACAAATTTTGGATTTCTTGACACTTTTGGGAGTTTTTGAACCTGGCGCCCCTGTCCCTATGTTAACAGAGTGCCAGCACTCCCTAATAGCCTTACATAGAGTGCTATAATTCTCCTTGTCCTTGACAACAGAGCGCCAACCCTCCTTTGGCCAATAAACCTTCCAGAATTGTTTTTTCAGGGTTTTTCCTCTGTGTCTCTCTTGCTGGGTAACCTTGTGAGTCAATCCTTCTTCTTTCTAGCTTTGACATCTGTCTTTTTCTTGAAGAACAAACATCTTTCTGTTTGGATTTTGTAGCCTTCTTCACTATTGTTGTTGATTTTTTCTGCCATTTGGAGTTTGAAACCCATGCATTGTATTTCTCTCCTCATCGACTGAACGAAAAACGTTGGTGAAGGTCATCAAAGGTCTACATATCTTTTCATTTGGCTTTAGTTAAGATCATTGTTCTTCAACATTTCTTTTGGTGTGAAGTTTGATTTCTCTTTGATTGTTTCTTTTCTTTCGCTTCTTTTTTTTATCACAATGAGAGGGTGTATTGTTTGTATGATTCTTGCTTGTGTTGGTCTGATTTTCATTCATCCAAAAAGGTAATTAGAAAGACGAGCATTGTGTTGAATTAATCATTATTCATATGCAAACAATAAAAAACATCTTCATGATTGATTGTGCATGTTAGAAGGTATATCAAAAGTTTTATCATCACATTAGGATTTGATTGAAGAAAATTTGTTTGAGGACATTCCTTATTAGTGATTGTTAGTGGAAAGAACTCTCTCTCTCCCTTAGATAGATGTTCATCGAAAAGAAATGAATGATTATCATCTTTGATGCATTTTTGGGACTGATTCATAATTCCATTCGTTTCACTTCCATGCACCCCTTTTGAGTAAAGAACATCTATAAAATCAACGCTAATTAAAAATTATTTAGAACTTTTTCTTTTCTAGGATCCTCCACCAATAGTAGACTAGGCTTAGTACTTTGGATTAGGCTGTGAGCATAACTCTCCAAAGTTTCCAAAACAAACAGTAGCATCCTGAGTTAGGGAGAGTCAAATCTAATCATTGTATAAGTCTACCTGGGATCCCCCTCTCACACAGGGGTTACGCACGAGGTCGCATTCGGGTGAGTTACAGAGATTATCCCTCCGTGGTTCAACTAGTTGTGGTGGTCAAATCATTTTATGGGGATCACTTTGAGGTAAATCCACAATTACTGCGTGGAATCCTTTTAGTTGATTTCGGGCTCGATACCCTGCCCGTACGTTCGGATCAGACTGTCGAATGTTCCCGCCCAGGGGCTAACTGCAAATTGGTAACCTTAGTGGCCATAATATTTAGGGTCTTACACAAGGTGACAGTGAAGGGAAGTCTCACTGTACCTGGAGTAGACATTGGTCAAACTCACTCGGGCTCCTTGGAGGGTAAATCCACAATTACTGCGTGGAATCTTGCACCAAGGCGTAAGTTCGTTAAGCAGGTCGCCATTGTAACTGTTCCACCCTATCCCCGCCCCTTCTGGACTTGATCACGTGATGTTGGATTTCATCACCAACTAGTACAGTCATCAAAAGAAGGTTTTGTTTGCTTGGTTGTGATTCTTATATTTCTATTAGCGTATGTTGTATATTTTCGGTAGTTGGCCATAGATTTTTTTCACCTACTCTTTTTTGCCAACATCAACCCTCCACGCCATTCGTGGAGGCTACAGGGAATTCCTCCAGAAAATATGGAAGGAAACACCCCTTTACCCCCTCATTCTACGGAGGAATCTTCTCAACAGAGCGAGCTTCAAGACACTACAACTTCCCAGGAAGAAGTTCCCACTCCTTTAGAGAATTTTCGAATTGTTTCAGAGTCTCCGGAAGATTTTCTCATTTCGGAGGGATATGAATGACATGTCCTCCAATTGAATTCCGCTGGTGAATTTGTCGTCGTCAATCCTTCTGACATTCCATCTGGGTCTCATCAAAACCCTTTAGCCGATGACCATTTTTGGACCGCATACATTGTTCGAAGTCCACCGCACCTGGTGCGAGATATTTATGGAGCAAGGATGGGTGCTGACGCACCTATTTCCTACACCGTACCCCTAAACCATTTTACCAGTACCACCATTTTTATGGCCACACCGCCCGTTGGTCTGAGTGTTGGTCACTATAATTGCTTAATTGAATTCAAACAACCAAGTGAAACATAAATTATCAACCCAGGGAAGTCTTTTATTTCAAAGATAACCACGCACTATATATGCTCAATTCCA
>JZKD02S0605288.1:767145-786282 GCA_000966675.3 Picea glauca | reverse complement strand
ACACGTCTTCTAACTCAATGGTTAAAAGCTGTGTGCCAATTCGGAATCCTTGCTCTGCAACATCCCATAGGCCGATCATATGCTCAAGCAATAAAATCTCTTTCTTCATTTTTTGAAATTTGAATAACTTTAGTAAGCCACAAGCTCACAATGCGGCCCGTGTGCGAGGACTCCACAAGGCAGCTAAGTCATCCATCTCATGTTCTCTTTCTTTCCACTCGATCATGGTCGCCAAAATTAGCTACAAAACAAAAAAATAAAGAAATTCATTATTCCCACGTTTTGGCAATTTTGACAATTTTTAAAAGTGATTTAAAATGTGAAATCTAAATGCCCACATCATTTAAAATGATCACACCCTCTTTTACAATCACCATGCCCTTCCCTAGCCATTTAACATTCATCAAACAACAATAAAAACATTTAAAAAATCAAAACGACTTCTTTGTGGCTGTGTGGGCATATTGGAAGATTTTCCGTGGGTTCTTTTGCCAAAAAATTACTCATCCAATCAGCTATTGAGGCGTTGGAATCTTGGCCACCCTTTTCTAAAACGTTTTTGTAAAAATAATCCCTTTTTTCCATCATTTTTAAAACAGGCCGATTTTGGTCTTTTTGGGAAATTTAGGGCTTCACATTTTAAATTAAATGATGCTATTAAAATGAATGTGAAACCATGTGTTTGAAAGAAGAAAATATGGACATCTACCTGGTCCAAACGGAAAGCGAAATGGTGAACCGTAGCTCCGACAACGAACAAAGCAAGATCCCACTCAAAACGAGAATCTCCACTACAAAATCCTTGTGCAAAATGAAATGGTAAATGGAATTTTCATTGTATTGTTATTTATAAATTTTCATTTTTATAAGGTATAGTAATTTTTGGGTTTCTCTAATAACATAATGGCTTCACTAAACCCCTGGTTTGTAGTTCTGACATCGCAGGTTTCCTGGCAGTTCTGACGGATGATTTACCCTGTCACACTTATGAGCATAGTCTTAGTTCGTTCTCAAACTTGAAAATATGAGAACGTAACCGGGTAAAATTTTATCTCTTTTTTGGACCCGTACGGATACACGAACACACGAAAAAGGAACCCCCTGGAGTGACCTTGCTTCCTTTCACACTCATTAAAAGGTCAGAAAGGGCGTCTTTCGAGCGATAGTTTATCTCTTTTTCGGTCTCATTAGACTACTGTACGAAAAATGAACTGAGAGAGTTCTCTTTTAAGTGTTTTTTCAAACTCTATAATCCCGAAAAACTTTCAAGTTTTCTGTCGTTGGACTCGTTAAAGCACACATCGACAGGCCCACATGGGACCGAACCCTTACTTCTTCCGGTTCATTAAAAAAGGAAGAGGAACTTACTGAAGGTGAGTTATATCGAGCATGTGTTATCCTCCTTGAGCTCATTAAACCAAAAAAGAGGTACTCATCCATCTGGATGGGGGAAAAATTGAAAGGAGCAAGCCAACCAGTCTCTCGAGAACATCATCCAACACTTCTTAGAGTCGCCCTTGAACACGACACTTTGTCATTTGCACATATCATAATCCGTCGAACCTCTACACTGAGCCAATCCTTTGAGTCCCTTTCACTCCTTTGGGTCACCCGACTCAAGTCACCGTATCCACTGCATAAGTGTTGGTCCACGTCATGTTTTGTTGTTGTGCCTCAGTGTTCAAGGGAAGTATCCGCCTCTGGAGTTAGCCATCCCAAATATCTTGCCTCAAAACCTGTGTCAGTCCATGTCCATTTGATCTACCAATTACATATCTATGTCTATTTCATGTCGTTGATGGGGGATACATCAAGGCCCTCCCTCGACGAGTCTATTCCTGTCGACTTCAACACATTATCCAGGAATAAGACTCAGAAACCAGTTAGTACTTTGGGACCTGCATGCCTCAATGGCAGGCCTCCTCACGTTCGACAGTAGATCTACATCATTGACCCCTGATCGAATGATTCCACGGGTGTTCGACCTCAGCTCATCTATTCACATTCGCTGGAATGTACTAGGGTACCTTGGGAATCATATACATTAATGGTGATCTCCCTCGCACTTGTTAACCGTTCACACCATTGACCGGTAATCAAGTGGTTTCTGCCCTGTTCGACATCAAGACATCTATTCACATGGTTAGAATTGTACCACATTGATATTGGTAAGAAGACCCTAGGTTGAGTAACCACTTTGATATATGCTTTTCCCAGGCTGTGAAGGAGTTTCTATTGGACAAAGAACACATACACTGTTACATAGATCTACTTTGTATTGGTTGTGGCTATGTCTTTTCATCTCGTAGATCCACTGTGTATTCTTCGTGGCTACGATCAGTCCGAGTCATCAGAGTATAGATCCACATTATATCTTCGGTGGCTATACCTTCTTATCAATACAATTATGGATTTGCAGTGTATTCTATAGCGGCCATATCTTGCAAGTCTTGATCACCCAAGCATAGGTATGCCTGCCTTGGGTTTTGAAATATGTCATGATATTTGTTGGATGTTTGTGTGCAGCTTCTGTCAGGTTCTCTGAGTCTATACCCTTGGTTGAACGTCTACAAATAATTTCAGTTATCAGTTTGCATCTTCTAACTTCATACTTTGGGGGGCATTCTGTTACACATCAAAATTACTCAACTGGATAAGTGTTGCATGTTCCTCTCAATTGTCGTAAGTGTCGCATCTTCCTTACAACTTTCGCAAGTTGCAAGTTGTTCACAAGTGTCGCAAACGTTGTTCAAGCATACTTCCATAACGATGACACTAAGGAGGCACTTAAACATCTCATACACTTGATTTGGAGAGGGGGAACTCGTTAACTAAAGTCAAGGAACTCTTGTCACCTGAGAAGAGCTCTTAAACAAAGGTTCTGAGGGTGAGCGCTCCCCTACATTAGCCTTAGGAGTGTTGGCTCTCCCCTATAAGGCCTCAGGGAGCATTATAATGCTTGTCTGCCCCTCTGAAGGAGTGTTATCCACCTTTGGAGCGCTGGCGCTTCCCTCAAGCTTCCTAGGGAGCGCTACAATGCTCTGATGCCCCTTTTGAGGGAGCGCTGCCTAATCTGAGGTAGTAGTTGGCCCGTTGAGGAGAATAAGGGGAGGATCTTTCAAGTTTAGAAGGCAGTTGCATTCGAATTCTTGGTTCCATCAGGAGATCCCTGATCTAAGGAGGAAGTTCCTCAACTTGTTCTAAAGATAACTCAATAGGTTAAGCTCCTCTTAACCTATATAAGCAAGCTCTATGATAGTGAAAAGGGGGAAGAATTGCTAGCATGAAACCTATGATCTCATAGGAAACACACAGTCAGCCAAAGGAGAGTGATCAGTGAAGCTGCTATCATTTTGTGACACTTTTGAACAACTTGCGACACTTGCGAAAGTTGTAAGGAAGATGCGACAGTTACGACAATTGAGAGGAACATGCGACACTTATCCAGTTGAGTAATTTTGATGTGTAACAGATTGCCCCCCAAAGTATGAAGTTAGAAGATGTGAACTGATAACTGAAATGCTTTGTAGATGTTCAAACAAGGGTATAGACTTGGAGAACCTGACGGAAGCTGCACACAAACATCTAATAAATATCATGACATGTTTCAAAACCCAAGGCAGACATATCTATGCTTGGGTGATCAAGACTTGCAAGATATGGCCACCATAAAATACACTGCGGATCCATAATTGTATTGATAAGAAGGTATAGCCACCGAAGATACAATGTGGATCTATACTCTGATGACTCAGACTAATCGTAGCCACGAAGAATACACAGTGGATCTACGAGATGACAAGACATAGCCACGAACAATACAAAGTGGATCTATGTAACAGTGTATGTGTTAGTTTTCCAATAGAAACTCCTTCGCAACCTGGGCAAAGCATATCAAAGTGGTCACTTAACCCAGGGTCTTCCTACCAATCCCAACGTGGTACAATTATAACCATGTGAATAGATGTCTTGATGTCGAACATGGCATAAACCACTTGATTATCGGTCAACGGTGTGAACCATTAACAAGTGCGAGGGAGATCACCATTAATGTCAATGATTCCCAAGGTACCCTAGTACATTCCAGCGAATGTGAATAGATGAGCTGAGGTTGAACACCCATGGAATCATTTGATCAAGGGTCAATGATGTAGACCTACTGTCGAACGTGAGGAGGCCTTCCATTGAGGCATGCAGGTCCCAAAGTACTAACTGGTTTCTGAGTCTGATTCCTAGATAATGTGTTGAAGTTGACAGGAATAGACTCGTCGAGGGAGGGCCTTGATGTATCCCCCATCAATGACACAAAAAAGACATAGAGATGTAATTGGTAGATCAAATGGACATGGACTGACATAGGTTTTGAGGCAAGATATTTGGGATGGCTAAATCCAGAGGAAGATACTTCCCTTGAACACTGAGACACAACAACAAAAAATGACGTTGACCAACACTTATGCAGTGGATACAGTGACTTGCGTCGGGTGACCCAAAGGAGTGAAAGGGACTCAAAGGATTGGCTCAGTGTAGAGGTTCAACGGATTATGATATGTGCAAATGAAAAAGTGTCGTGTTCAAGGGTGACTCTAAGAAGTGATGGATGATGTTCTCAAGAGACTGCTTGGCTTGCTCCTTTCAATTTTTCCCCCATCCAGATGGATGAGTACCTCTTTTTTGGTTTAATGAGCTCGAGGAGGATAACACATGCTCGATATAACTCACCTTCAGTAAGTTCCTCTTCCTTTTTTTAACGAACCAGAAGAAGTAAGGGTTCGGTCCAATGTGGGCCTGTCAATGTGTGCTTTAAGGAGTCCAACGATAGAAAAATCGAAGGTTTTTCGGGATTATAGAGTTTGGAAAAACACTTAAAAGAGAACTCTCTCAGTTCCTTTTTCGTACAGTAGTCTAACGAGATCGAAAAAGAGATAAACTATCGCTCGAAAGATGCCCTTTCTGACCTTTTAACGAGTGTGAAAGGAAGCAAGGTCACTCAAAAATCTTTTCATATTTAGAGAGTCTGAAAAGAGTTTAAAGATGACTCCAGGGGGGTTCCTTTTTCGTGTGTTCGTGTATCCATACGGGTCCGAAAAAGAGATAAAAGTTTACCCGGTTACGTTCTCATATTTTCGAGCTCGAGAACGAACTAAGACTATGCTCATAAGTGTGACAAGGTAAATCATCCGTCAGAACTGCCAGGAAACCTGCGATGTCAGAACTACAAACCAGGGGTTTAATGAAGCCATTATGTTATTAGAGAAACCCAAAAATGACTATACCTTATAAAAATGAAAATTTATAAATAACAATACAATGAAAATTCCATTTACCATTTCATTTTGCACAAGGATTTTGGAGTAGTGGAGATTCTCGTTTTGAGGTGGATCTTGTTTTGTTCGCTGCCGGAGCTACGATTCACCGTTTCTCTTGCCGTTTGGACCAGGTAGATTTCCATATCTTCTTATTTCAAACACATGGTTTCACATTCATTTTAATAGCATCATTTAATTTGAAATATGAAGCCCTAAATTGCCCCAAAAGACCAAAAGCGACCTCTTTTAAAAATGATGGAAAAAGTGGATTCTTTTTACAAAAACGTTTTAGAAAAGGGTGGCCAAGATGCCAATGCCTCAATAGCTATTTGGATCAGTCATTTTTTGGCAAAAGAACCCATGAAAAATCTTTCCATATGCCCACGCAGCCACAAAGTCGTTTTGATTTTTTTTAAACGTCTTTATTGTTGTTTGATGGATGTTAAATGGCTAGGGAAGGGCGTGGTGATTGTAAAAGAGGGTGTGATCATTTTAAATGATGTGGGAATTTATATTTCACGTTTTAAATTGCTTTTAAAAATTGTCGAAATTGTCAAAACGTGGGAATAATGAATTTCTTTATTTTTTTGTTTTGTAGGTAATTTCGGAGACCATGATCGAGTGGAAAGAAAGAGAACATGAGATGGATGACTTAGTCGCCTTACGGAGTCCTCGCACACGGGTCGCATTGCGAGCTTGTGTCTTACTAAAGTTCTTCAAATTGCAAAAAATGAAGAAAGAGATTTTATTGCTTGAGCATATGATCGGCCTATGGGATGTTGCAGAGCAAGGATTCCAAATTGGCACACAGCTTTTAACCATTGAGTTAGAAGACGTATATTTTTTGACTGGCCTCTTGAAAAGAGGGGTTCCCATATCTTTTTCTAGGTAGAGGGCGCTACCCAAGCAAGTGGACGTGTATATGGCACGCCACTGTATCCCAGGAGCAAGACTGGTAGGGGGTAGAATCCTTATCAAGGATATTCAAGAGCTGCCCCTCCGATCTATACTGTTTTCTATCACGAGCGTGACGGGCAGTACTAGTGCGCTTCTGGCATCAAGATCGCAGGTGGCTTATGGTGTTCAGTGTTTTGAACCAACACTATTCAAATGGAGTGCAGGGTTCCTTCAAAATGTGAAGGAACAGGTTTCACGATGCAGGACGGGACACAAGCAGTTTTGTTATGGCTCTTTTCTGGTCTCATTTTTTCTAGAGCGGATCCCCCAAATGCAGCCTCAGATAGCACTGGCGGTGCGACCAGTGGATGAACCGAGGATGGAGAGGTGGAATAGTCTGTCTCCAAGTCTAGTATCGGAGTCATAGTTCCGTTTCACTGGCGATTTCTTTGCCTGGCTGAGATGGAAGTATCCCTGGATAAAGGACTTCCCTTATGCTTAGGTAGATTTCTGCGGGAGCATGGATTTGATTTTTCCCACGGGGGAAGACTGGGATGTGTTAGGTAAGAGACTGAGCCATACCTTGTCTAGTTTTTGTTTTTTTTGAGTTTTTAATGTATATATATATTTTTGGGTATGTAGAAGAATTTTAATAGATGTATTGTTTTCAACATGCAGACAAGGGAACAGTGCGCCTGGTCGATATACCGGTACCAGGACGTCGCGGGGGAATTTTGGTTGCAGCAGATCCGGTAGTACCAGTGATAGGTCTCCGGGAGGTTGATAGAAACCTCCAAGGCCTCACGATGGGCATTCTTCCTTTACAGAGGGGAGAAGTGCCTTTACATCTATAGAGGCACACTGTGGGAGTACCAGAGAATATCAATTTTCTATTGAGGCACGTAGTGCGCGCGGTGATGTGTTACTCGCAGCACAATGTAGTGCGGGGAGATTAGAGTCTCTTCGGTAATCATATTTTTGTATGCCTTGTCAGGCAACGTCGTATGGGTGGAAAGACCCAGAATTTTTCTCTTCTACATACTTTTTGATGTAATCCAAACATTTCAGTCACGCCATATATATATATATATACAGTTTCGAGTTTTTACAGTGCCAATGATTTGTACATGATGATGTCTGTGATGTGTTTTAATTTACATGTAATGTACATTTTTTCTTTCCTTAACTCTTATATGTGGGTAAGATACCGATCCATGATATAATTAGCTAATGAATCCGAAACACTATTAAGTTCTCTTGGAATGTGTCTATATTCAATGTAATCGAATATTCGTTCAAGACGACGAACTTGTAAGTGGAGACGTAGCAGGATAGGACTACGGATTGCGTAGATACGGTTGAGTTGATAGACCACGAGTTGGGAATCTAAGTAAATAATGATACGAGAGATACCTAGAGAGGAGGCTTGGGTCAACAGTGCAATGACAACATGATATTCTGCCATATTGTTGGTTGCTGGTCCTAAGCAGATACCTCCTGAACTCACCACCTCGTAAAATTGGTAAATAACCCATGCTGCAGAAGCAATTTTCTGGGTATGTCGACTAGCACCATCTGCGAACCCAAAAAAGATAGGAAAGGAAGACGTCATCTGCGCATGAAAACATGAGCACAGTCATGACTGTCAAAGGTAAAGACTCGAGCACGCGAAAGAAATAGACACACCAAACTAAAATACAATAATGTACAAAGTACAGATGCTAGGTGATCTAGGCATGGTACTTTTTAAGGTAAAGCCCATTTCGGGGCTCTCCCAGGGAAATTCCATCATGATCTACTAGTTCGTAAGCACCTCTGTGTAGAACACGCTTCACGATGTAAGGACCGTGCCACAGAAGTTCTAACTTTCCTGTCCCCAGTTTATCGTGGGCTTGGTCATAGACGAGGACTAAGTCTCCTTCTGCGAAAGTCTGAGGGTGGACGGATTTGTCGTATTGACTCTTAATTCGTTTTTGATGTGCCTCGTTAACGAGAGAAGCATCACGATGTGTTTCGTCCAGCTTGGATAAATACAAGAATCATTCTTCTTCAACAGAAGTATGGGGCATGAGTTCTACTTTCAGTTTGAGTGATGAAATCTCACACTCGATTGGTAGGACGACTTCAATGCCATATACCAACTGGAAAGGAGTAAATCCAATTGGGGTTTTCACAGAAGTGCAATAGGCCCAAAGAGCGGAGAAAAGTTGTAAATGCCACGATTTCTTGTTTTCCCCTACCATGCATTGGATCATGGTTTTTAGGAATTTGTTGATGGCCTCAACTTGTCTGTTAGCCTGAGGGTAGTAAGGGGATGAGTTTTCATGGCGAAAACCCAATTTGACATGTAATTCGCTCATACACTTGATTTGGAGAGGGGGAACTGGTTAACTGAAGTCAAGGAACTCTTATCACCTGAGAAGAGCTCTTAAACAAAGGTTCTGAGGGTGAGCGCTCCCCTACATCAGCCTTAGGAGCATTGGTGCTCCTCTATAAGGCCTCAGGGAGTGTTATAACGCTTGTCTGCCCCTATGAAGGAGCGTTATCCACCTTTGGAGCACTGGCGCTTCCCTCAAGCTTCCTAGGGAGCGCTACAGCACTCTGATGCCCCTTTTGAGGGAGCGCTGCCTAATCTGAGGTAGTAGTTGGCCCGTTGAGGAGAATAAGGGGAGGATCTTTCAAGTTTAGAAGGAAGTTGCATTCGAATTCTTGGTTCCATTAGGAGATCCCTGATCTAAGGAGGAAGTTCCTCAACTTGTTCTAAAGATAAATCAATAGGTTAATCTCCTCTTAACCTATATAAGAAAGCTCTATGATGGTGAAAAGGGGGGATAATTGCTAGCATGAAACCTATGATCTCATAGGAAACACACAGTCAGCCAAAGGAGAGTGATCAGTGAAGATGATGTCATCCAGGTTGTGGATCTTTCGAGCAAGGGTTAGACAAAGGGGACTTGACGAAGTTGTTGCATTTGCATCTACGATTGTAAGTACTGCTGTCGTTATTCTCATTAATATGACACGCTTGGCCTATTTATTTCTAGTTTGTGTCTGATGTTACATGAACTTATCATTGATAGATAGATCTGTTTTCAAGCTAATATCAATAGATTAGGAAGTGGTCCTATCTTGTTTGTCTATAGGACTCAGCGAGGAGTAAAGGATCGGAGCTCAACTCGGAGCATGCAGGGAAAAACGTCGATAAAGAGGTACTTTTGTTCTCCTTCCTTCTCATGTGTTAGTTTGTATATATTTGAAAGGAAGTCAATGTCCACGTTAAGCATTTTATGTCTTAGAGTTAGGGTCAAGCTCTTTGAGGCAATTTACCTGTCCACATGGAGATTTTCCTACAACAATGTTATCCCCAATTTGTGGATAACTAAGGAGATTATGTCTATAGGTCGTCATGTTGCATATACGAAGAGCCAAGAGACTACATGACCAACAATACCCTTTTCACATATGGAAAAACCCCTCACCACCACATATAGTCATAGATTTGAAGATGGCATCCACCAAACCAGCTGGCTTCCAGAAGGAAGTTGTCCTTGATCCATGAGGTACAAGTCAGTATTATGGTGATCATCATTTAAATATTTAAGACATTTGAGTATGTTGTATCTTAGATTTCTTTAGATTTCATGATATATTCTTGGACATTATGCCTTTTTCCTTACTTCACCTTGGTTGTTGACATTGTGTCCTATTAAGTGGATTTCCTTGGGGATGGGTTTTCTAATGGGGACTCACTTAATGAGCCATCGTATAATTTCCAACCATACTTACCACTTTCCATCATTGTTCCCCTCTATTTCCTTATCTCTTTGGATTTTAGGGTATATTGAACCAAGAAGGGGTTGTCCTTCATTCTATGGGAAGAAGGGGTTGTAGGCCCAGAGAGGTTGATGTTGGGTAAAATATAAAAGCTTTGTATAAACCTTCTAGATGATTTTCCCAGGGATCACCCAAGAAAGCAGTGAAACACTTGTCTTTGCATAAAGGGGACCCACAATATATTAAATAATGCTTAATAGGTTAGTTGAAGGATATGAGGTCTCGTCACGAGATGACCTATCACGTCCATGAATATATAGTGGTATGACATTACCATCATCTGGTCACCAAACCGCGGTAATGGATTTTAGTTGCATGGCTGAGAGAAAGAATGTCTCATCATGAGCCAACCTTCTCATTTCCACTAGGTGTTTGTGGGTGACATTTCCATCATCTGGTCACCACGCCAGGGTAGTGACCTTCAACCTCTCCTTGTACTATATTGAAAGAAAAAAATAAATAAAGATAAAAGGAAATTTATGGGTTTGGAAAAAGTGCATTGTGGATGAAGGTACCACACACCCTCTACAAAGGCACTCGTGAATGAGACACTATGACCCTTGTATGTCATGATCCCTATTACCATTGAGTCTTGACCCCAACCACTTCATCCAATTTACATGGCTTAGAGAGGGATCTCTTGGAAACTCTCCTTGACCAAGGGAAAGATCTACCCAATAGGACACCTTGTCAACCCTCCCATATTCAAGCTTGACAAGTCGCATAGTGTCTTTGAGAAATTAATTGCTTGATATAGTGATCTTTGATGTACATTATTAGATGGATTATTTATTGATTTGATTCACTTATCATGATGTTATAACTTGAGATCCTTGGAGGGCATGCTCATTTCTCTTTGCAGGACCTAGTTGGTGGATGATTTTTTGAGAACAAGCCTAGCTTCGACTTCCATGGGGCTACATGCCCAAAGTTTGGATTCCAAGGGTCCTCATGCCACATGAGAAAGATAATACTTGGAAAGCTTCAATGATGACTTGGATGACATAGCCATTCCCTCACTTTCCAAACGATATGACCAAGAGGGACAAAACGTCCTCTTTTTGAGCTTGATGTCATGTTTGGGGTGCTAGGGCATGGTGGTGAGATGATATGCATTGGCACTTGGAAATTTTGAGGTTCTTGGGGATTTGACCATGAAGGAAGACATTTCTATGCTTGACACATGGCTTTGGGAAACCTTAATACCCTCCTACATCACCAACTACCTTCTCCTAGTGCCAAAACGTCCCCTAAAGGGGTGATGCCCATGTAAATTAGGGTTTTATTTGTGCAAAAGTGAAATTTTAAATGAATTGTTTAATATTACTTTGTTAAGGGGGAAAGATTAGGGATATTAACCCCTAATATTATGGTTTACCCATTAATTTGTGGACAAGTCACCTTGGTGACATTTTGTATAAATAAGAGATCATAAGATCTCATTTTAACATAACTCTCCCTCATTGTGAGAGGTGTTGGTCTGAAATTTTCGCTACACTTGGCTCTAATTGTCTCTTGTTCACTTGTTTATGGCTATCTTGATGAATGGTTGATGGAGGAATAAGGCGCTAGACTTGGATGGATATTTTCTAGCTTTTATGGTGGATTATCTTGGCATCTTTCTTGATTTTTGTATGGTCTGTTACTCTTATGCTATCATTCTTTTCAAGTCAAGGATTGTTGTTCTAGGATCTAGGTGAGAAGTATAAGGGCATACACCCCCACCATAGTATTCATCATTTTATGCTTCATCTTATTGATTAAAAAATGGTTTGCTAAGATAATTATAAGGGCATACACCCTCTTAGCTTAAACCCTAGCTAGAGAAACTTTCCTTGGGAAGTAAAAGGGCTTACACCCCCAAGGAGGTATCTTTTCTAGCTCTTTCTTTATTTGACTTGATTAACCCAATAGTAAAGGAACTAGTCATACATTTTTTGCATTGGAGATATAAAAGCATTGCCTTAGGAAACACAAATTGTGATCTTTTGAAAGGTTTATCGCTTGAAGTTGGTTTGCCTCATTGATAGGAGTCTTCCCCTACTAGGGCATCCCCTCTCTCCCACTACTTTAATTTATGTTACAAACTTTAACCTACATCCATTAGGGCTGCATAAACCTAGCTACTAACACTATCTTAACTCCTAAACTAACCCTAGACTAGCTCTCTAGCTTCACTCACCTAGTCTACTAACTAGGGCGCACCTTTTGGGATAAGTTTTGGCATTTTTCCATGGTTGATTTTGCTTCTGCATGCCATTGAATGCTACATCCATACGACTGCATTTTTTTGCAGAAAATACATGTTATAACAACTTGCTTTATTCAACCTTAAAGTGTAAATTTTCAATCATACTTGATTGCCATACTCATTGATAATATTGTTGATTGATGTGATGCTTTACATGCTGATTTGAATGTCTCACTTTTTGATATAAATTGTCATCTATTTTTGTAAATTATTAAAAACAAGATTAAATTGCAGATCCATACTAACATATATCATTGTAAGTTGGATTTTCTTGTGTATCAGGTAGGTACAATTATCTGGAGAATTAATGTACCTTTGGGGAAAAAATCACTTGACTTACAAGGCATATATTACCACTTTTCATTCCACTTAGGCTTGACCTCTAGGGGCTTCACTTCCATTTATCTCCATATCCATATCAATCCCCCTAGGTTCACTATATTTCCTCCATAGAGTGACCTAGTCACCCTTGAAGTGCAGGACCTACATTGAGGTGAAATTCGGTGTAGGATTACCAAGTTTTAACACTTGTTTTGTTGTTGGGTCGGGATTTCCCATTCTAAAACTTGCGCTATAACATGTAAAAACCTCCAACTACAAACAATTCCAAGTAAGAACTCATCAAAGGTATGATACTTATTGCCTTACTTTGAGCACAAGAAGTTAATGGAAAACATTAGTATTAAAAATGATCTCGATGGTCTACTTGAATGACCATATAGGTATGTAAAACGAATAATTTTGGCTTCATTTTGACTGTTGTTAAAATATTTGTAATTCTTTTAAAATACACCCATGCCATGGATTTATTTACCTTTCCTTGCCTTGCCTTGTCTTGCCTTCACTTTCCATGCCATGCCTTGTATTAAATTTCCATGCCATGCCATGCCTTGCCTTCAGTTTCCATGTCATGCCTTTCCTTTCCTTTCCATGCCTTGACATGCCTTGTCTTGCCTTGTCATGCCTTTCCTTTCCTTCCCTTCCCTTCATTTGTCATGCCTTTCCTTCACTTGTCTTTCCTTCACTTGCCTTATCTTCACTTGTCTTACATTTTCCATGCCATGCCATGCCTTTCCTTCACTTTCCTTTCCATTCACTTTCCTTGACATTCCATAGCATACCATGCCATGCCATGCCATTCCTTCACTTGCCTTTCCATTCACTTTCCTTAATTTTCCTTGCCATTCCATAGCATGCATTGCCTTCAATTTACATGCCTTTCTGTCACTTTCCTTGCCTTCACTTGTATTTACTTTTCCATTCCACGCCATGCCATTCCATAGCATGTCATTCCTTTTCTTCACTTTCCTTTCCATTCATGCCTTACGTTCACTTGCCTTCATTTGCCTTTCCTTTCCTTCACTTTCCATGCCTTACCTTCACTTTCCTTTCCTTCACTTGTCTTTCCTTTTCCATGCCATGCCATGCCATTCCTTCACTTGCCTTTCATTTCCTTCACTTTCCTTGCCTTCACTTGCCTTTCCTTCACTTTCCTTGCCTTGCCTTGCCTTTCCTTCACTTGTCATGCCATTCCTTGTCTTCACTTGCCATGCCATGCCTTGCCTTAAATTTCCATGCCTTGCCTTCACTTCCCATGACTTTCCTTCTCTTGACTTGCCTTATCACTTGTCATGCCATGCCTTGCCTTTACTTTCCTTATAACTTTCCACGACTTAACTTCACTTTTCTTGCCTTGACATGTATTTCCTAAACATATGTAAGCTAACATTGAGAAAAACCCTAGTGTCGGAGATACTCCAAAAAATGGTTTTTCGATGGATGGAATGACAAGGGAGCCCCCCCCAGTTGAAACCAGGTGCTTTGGATCCAATGCAGCTGATGGTTCTCCCATCCGAGTCCCGATTTGATTTTTATCGTGAGTTGCAACTCACCTCTTCAATCCATTCAGGGACATGTGGCCAATTTGGTCTAGGGGCATAAAATCCAAACTGAGTTTCATAATGAAGTTTATTAATCTCTCAAAAGTCTATTTGGCCAAGGCCCACATGACTACACTACCCAAAAATTCTTGACACAATGTTCTTGAAAATTGACTTCCTCTTAAAAAATTGCACTATCCCTCATTGAACAAAACCCTAGTGCCAAAGATACTCCAACAAATGATTTTCCGGTGGAAGAAATGATAGCGGAGGGGCCCCTTTAGTTGAATATCGATGCTCTTGATCCAATGCAAATGACTGTTCACCCATACGAGTCTCGGTTTGAGTTTTATCACGAGTTGTAACTCAACTCTTCAAGCCATTCAGGTACATGTGGCCAATTTAGTCTGGGGGAATAAATTACAAACCGAGTCACATAAAGGAGTTCCATAATCTCCCACAAGTCTATTTGGCGAAGGCCCATGTGACTATACTACCCAAAAATTCCTGACACAATGTTCTTGAAAATCAACCTCCTCTTCAAAAATTGCATTATGCCTCATTGACCAAAAACCTAGTGTCAGAGATAATCCAACAAACAGTTTTTCGGTGGACAGAATGAAAATGGAGCCCCCCCCCTAGTTGAATCCTAGTTCTCTAGATCCAATGCAACTGACGGTTCACCCATCCAAGTCCTATTTGAGTTTTATCGTGAGTTGCAACTCGCCTCTTCAAGTCATTTACGGACATGTGGCCAATTTGGTCTGGCGGCATAAAAACCAAATCGAGTGGAATAACAGAGTTTTGTAAGCTCCCACAAGTATATTTTGACAAGGCCCACACGAATACACTACCCAAAAATTCCTGACATATTGTTCTTGAAAATCGACCCCCTCTTCGGAAATTGCACTATTCCTCATTGACGAAAACCCTAGTGTTGGAGATACTCCAACAAATGGTTTTTCGGTGTACGGTGTTAGCACTCTGTAAATTTGTTCGGCTGATTAAAAAAAAACATAGGTAACCTACAAACCAACTTTAGAGCTAGGTACTAGCCTGACCAGCTCAGAGAGGGCTCTCTCCCATCACTTGGTCTTTAATAATGAGTTTTCTTTAACAATTCGATGGCTAGGTTTTGTTGTTTTGGGTTTTTTTTTATAATTTTGCGGGAAAGTAAGGGGAGGGACACTTAGGGATATGGAGTTAAAATTTTGAAATGAATGGAAAAAATGACTAGTCTGTAGAAATCTCCAGAGGAGAAAGGCTAAATGAGCCGATAAATCGAAGTTATAAATTGTAAATTTGTAGAGTTTAGGAAGAAAATAAAACATATAACTGCATCAGGGCATAAAGTAAATGAATTTTGAATTAGTTAGGAAGAACTTAACACAATTTAAATTACTTCGGCCGAGAGAACGAAAAGATGAATTCTGGGCTTTTGACTATCCAATTTAAACAGAAGACAATGAAAATGAAATCAGAAATACAAGAAATACATACAAAGAGAGGAGACAAAACTCAGATCACCACCATTAGAATATTTTCATGGAAACTTTAAGACTTCTTCATGTGTATTCAATTCAAATTCAGAAAATTACATTCAAGTTCTGAATAGCTAAAATCGTGCCCTTGCACTTCTGCCAACTCTTAATACGTTTGGAACTCCTAATATTTATACAAGATGAGTTCCTCTGGTTTGAAACCGATTAAAATGATTGAAATGAAACGTTTTAGTTTCTGAAACTGATTACAATGATTACAAATGATAGTTTTGGTTTGAAACCGATTACATTAAATAGAAAGAAAACGTTTCATGATCCAACTTATGATTCCTCTGACTCTTCAGTCCCATTCTTTGACACTTGTTCTGCTCTAGTATTCTACCTGATCTACCATCTTTAGTGACATGGAATTCATCTACTGGACCTTGAAAAACTGCAATTTGTCTTTTCCAACTGTACTATCTCCTTCCATTGCAAGTCAGAAGGTATATCATAATCTATCATTTATTTGATCAGGATCTCCAGGTCAATGCAGGAAGCGTATGTCATGACTGGTAGTCCAATTTTTACTACTTTGAATTGATTCATAATCTCAAAGTCTATAATCAGATTCTCAACTAATTGGGCTCCTTTAATATTTTCTTCAAGGTTTCAGAACTTGGAGTGATCCATTCTGCAATGAGTGAGGTGATCATTGTATTCTTCCTGATCATATAATTTTCCTTTGCCATCCCAAAATGGTGGGAGGCCTTTGATAAACAATTGTTCAAACAAATATTTGAACTCTTTCACACTTTTCTCCATCTGTGTTGCCTTGGTTTGGACTGATTTCAATAGGTTATGTTTAGAAATAACCCTCCTGACCTAGATAATCAATGTAGTTCTATCTTTAACTCCAATAGTATGAAGTTCTACAGTAGGAATGGAGTTGAGTAGATTTATGAAATTTTGGGCCCATTCTAATGGCTTCTTTGCTAAAGTCTCATTCACAAAAGTGCACCTACTTCTAGCTGTGATGGCAATGTTGTCTTTATCATTGATGAAACAAATACACTCTGAACTTGGTAGCTTCAATAGCTATAGAGTCCGAGATGATATGCTTGGCTCCCTGCAATAAGCCTTTGCCTCTGAATCTCATATTCAACTTATCTATCCTTTCCTGCAAGGATTCATTCTCCTTTTGAAATTGAGCCATTCTTTAATCCTTTTCCTGCATCTCCTGCTGATCCAGAATCAGATCCACGAGCTTCATGGGGCTCAAAAAGGCCTAAAAATAAAAGTTCTCATAATGGATTCAAAAAGAACATGTGTGTAGGCCTTGTCGATAAGAACCCAATGCAACTTGAACAGGCTCAAACATACGTCGTATGCTGAATTTATGGCCATATTTTCATTTTTCTAAAGAGGCAAAAAAATGTTGACTATATAGTCCGTACAACTGATGTGGCAGCATAGTTAGCGCACATGTGGCAGGGTCCATACAGATGGCATGGCAGGATGAATGGGTGTACAGACACTGATGTGGTAGGTACAAGTGGGCCAATCAAGGAGTGACACATGTCACCCTTGCAATGGTGACACATGGAACATCTGTATGGATGATGTGGCACACCCGTACGATGACACGTGGCAGACGGTGACTGGGAAATTTGCGTACAGGTTGTAGACAAGTGGTCCATTTAACACTCAACATGTGGCATTAGTTGTAAGCGAATGAGGAGGTGCCATGTGGCCCAGACATGGGCTGCCACGTGGCACCCATACATTAGCTATTTGGTAGGAAATGTTTTGGAGCGCTTGGGATTCAAACCAGAGACCTCTCCCACTGGGCTAATGACTTGGTAGGCCGGGCTAGCCAGCTCGTCTGCGCCTTGTTTCTTATCTCTAAATGTATCCACATGTATTTAAAGTTTAACACGGTTTAAAATGGGTGCGGAAAGGGTCAGATCTTGGCCCCAACCCTCAACGTACGTGTTACCACCATACCACCACACATAACCCATGCTCAAGCCCTAACACATGGCACGAAGGTTGTTAAGGGATAACACACAATTTGTTTGGCATATCCCATATGACCGAGATCCTGTATTGGTTGTTAGCGTAGGTGTTAGGGTCCTAACCCACACCTAGGTAGAACAATATATTCAGATGTAATAAAGGTCAATATTAATAAGGCCTTTCAACAAAATAGAATAAGGTGGATGTAAGAAGATCTAATAGAAGCTTTCACTTCTAGAAGGATCTTCCTCTAGATGCTTCTTTTTAGTATAAATAGGAGTTGAGGGTATAAGAACCCTATCTTGGATATTATTGTAATAGAGCTTTGCTCAACTAGAGGTTTCCCCCTCGAAGAGGCCCGTGAACATTGATTTCAGATTCAAAGTGTTATTTCTATTGTTATTCTTATATCATTTCAGTACTATTGTGGTGAATGTTCTGGTTATATTGTTGTTATTCTGCCATTACTAGCATTTTATTTCTGTTCTACATACATTTTATATCTGGTATATTACAAGTGGTATCAGAGCACATTCCTCGGCAGAAAGTCTTGGTTCAATTTTTTTTTCAGGGTAGAGATGTATTCTAGCATCTTTAAGCCATAGAGATCTGTCATTACGTGCATAAACCCACAGTTGAGGGATTCATACATGCAGGAAATATAAGTGGTACTTAAGCGCACATCTGTTGGCCACCCTTGTAACCCCTATTGGTACCCCTTCGAGTAGTAGCACATCAGACAACACTTGTGTATGGATCAACCTAGATTACCTAAAGCCCTCTTTAGATAAATCGATCGACCGCCTGACTGCTATGGTGTCACTGAGAACAACACTCGGGAAGATACTCTTTAGTACCTGGGTAGTTGGGTAGTATGACTAAGGGTATGGTCTATCCTCCTTAGTTAGTGCCCTGAGATATTGGGTCGAGTACTACTATTGGACCCCGCACATATCAGAGAGATATAGCACAGGGCAAACCCTTGTTTGGGTTTCCAAGTAAATACACATTTCTTTCTGGTTAAGCATTTGGGCATTTCCTCTCTACAGTATTCTTCAGACCAGAGTATAACACTGTAAAAAAAAAAAAATCACCATTATGTATTTTTTTCACCATTATTTGAGACCTATTCCATTGGATTCATCTCTTCGCCCTTATCACATTCATCCATATCATTTTTTCAGCAAATTTTTTTACCCTGCCTGCCCCTTTTCAGTTTCCCCATCCTCATGGCCCATACTCGTAGCCAAGACTTGGAAGCTCGCCTCAACACCTTGCAATCTGGTCTCATCGAGACCCAATAGGAAGTGAAACAACTCAGTGCCAATGTTGTTGCCATCAATACAACCATGCAGTCCTCAATGGGGGAAATCAAACAAGACCTCACCACCCAGCTTGAATCAATCTTTTCGACACTCTGCACCAAACGACATATCCCTATAGATAACCCTTCTTCTTCCTCACCT
>JZKD02S0605288.1:757020-767095 GCA_000966675.3 Picea glauca | reverse complement strand
GCAGAACCATCACTTTCAACATGACCTACGCCTTCCACGGGTGGATGTGACCAAATTTGATGGCTCGGACCCCACTAGTTGGGTAACCCAAATGGAACATTACTTCTCTTTATACGACATTACAGATGACTTGGAAAAAATACGGTGTGGTGTTCTCCATCTAGATCAAGAACGTTGGCAATGGTGGCAATGGAGAAAAACTTCTCGTTAAGGGTATATTGCTTGGACAAACTTTGTGGCAGAGATTTATGAATGCTTTGACACTGACACCAACCATTTGGGCCATTTGACAAAGCTAAAACAATTAGGAACAGTGGAAGAATTTATAGCTGCCTTTGAGTGCCTGGATTTTAGAACAGAAGGCATGTCTGATGCCTTCTTCCAAAAGTGTTTTATCAGTGGCCTCAAGGATGAGATTCAGGCCCATGTCCTCATGGCTTGGCCTCAGATTTGGGCGGAGGCTACCAAAAGAGATAAAGAAGCACAATAGGTTGTATCTTCTCAAAACCGCAAACCCTCCTTTATCCCTCGCCCTAAACCAGTAAATCCCACTACTCGCTCTGCTCCACTAAAGATCCAAAAATTGACCAGGGTTGAAATGGTTGAACGCTAACTCAAAGGCCTTTGTTATAACTATGATGACAAATATTTCCCAGGCCACAAGTGTAAAGAAAAAATATTTTTATGTCCATCTCCAAGGAGATTTCAGAAGAAGATGAAGAAACTCCCTCTGAGTCCGAGTCACCTAAATCCACTGACATAACCCCTCCCTCAAACCCTCCTGAAGTAGAACTGGTCATTTCACTCAATTCTCTCACTGGATTCTCTTCTCCCCAAACCCTCAAGATAATCAGTTACATCAAGAATCAAAAGGTCATCATTCTGGTTGATAGTGGCAGCACCCATAATTTTATTCATCATCACATTTCCCAAGAAACTCATTGCTACATCCATGCCGTCAATAATTTCAAAATCATGATTGCCAATGGTGGTTCCATGAAATGTGGAGGGCGTTGTGAAAATGTGCGTCTCCAAATTGGTGAATACCACCTGAAATCCCATATGTTTGCTATCGACATGGGAAGTTGTGACATTGTGTTGGGTGCAGTCTGGCTAAGGAATTTGGGTCCCATTCTCATGGATTTTAAATACTTAACCATGCAATTCGACCAGGAGGGCCACCAATATAAGTTGCAAGGAATCACCATCAGTTCACTTGAGATCATTAGTTCCCATCGCATGGAAAAGATGCTCAAAAAGGGTCATTCTGGTGTTATCGCCCAACTCCATGCCATACAAGCAACAGAGACACCTGCGGTACCGCAAGACCTCCAAGACATCCTTTCTAAACATCAATTGGTATTTTCTAGTCCACAAGGCCTCCCTCCTTCCTATGGTGTTCATGATCATTCCATTCCCCTTGTACCCAGAAGCCTTCCTCCCAATATCCGTCTGTATCGTCACCCCTTTTCCTAAAAAAATGAAATTGAGAAAATGGTCCAAGAACTCCTTAATGCAGGCATTATCTGCCCTAGTACGAGCCCCTACTTGTCTCTTCTGGTCATGGTCCTGAAGAAAGAAGGTTCTTGGCGAATGTGTCTTGATTTCCGTGCCCTCAACAAACTTACCATCAAAGATAAATTCCCCATTCCTGTCATTGATGACCTCCTGGATGAATTGAGTGGTGCCCAATTCTTCACTAAACTGGATCTTTGTTCGAGCTACCACCAGATATGTATGAAAGAGGCAGACATTCCCAATACTGCCTTTAGAACTCATGAGGGCCACTATGAGTTTTTGGTTATGCCCTTTGGCTTGTGAAATGCCCCCTCCACCTTCCAAAGCCTCATGAATCATGTCTTCTGTCCTTTTCTTCACCATTTTGTCTTAGTTTTCTTTGATGATATCCTCATCTATAGAAAAACCTGGATAGACCATCTTGCTCATGTGGATCGAGTTCTCCATCTACTCTCTCAGCACCAACTTTTCCTGAAACAGTCTAAATGTACTTTTGGCGCCTCAAAAGTAGAATACTTGGGTCATCTGGTTGGAAAAGATGGCATCAGGGTGGATCCTAAAAAGATTGAAGCTATGCAATATTTTCCTCACCTAAAGACTCTTAAGAGTTTGCATGGATTTCTAGGCTTAACAGGGTATTATTGCAAGTTTGTTAAGAATTATGGGAAGATTGCAACACCTCTCACTTCTCTCCTCAAAAAGAACTCTTTCACTTGGACTCCAGCCGCTGCACAAGCTTTTCAAACCTTGAAGATGGCCATGTGCACCACTCTAGTCCTCGTCCTTCACAATTTCACAAAGACCTTTGTGTTGGAATGTGATGCCTCAGGGAAAGGAATTGGTGATGTCCTTATGCAAGAGGGTTGACCTTTGGCCTTTACCAGCAAGCAACTATCTGAAAGAAATCTGGGCAAATCCATCTATGAAAATGAAATGTTGGCTATTCTGCATGTCGTGGATATGTGGCATCCTTATCTATTGGGGTAACATTTCCAAATCAAGACAGACCATCAAAGCCTCAAGTATTTTCTGGAACAACGCATTTCCTCCTCAGAACAACAAAAATGGGTGTCTAAACTCTTTGGATATGATTATGAGATCATTTACAAGAAAGGCAAATACAATGTGGTTGTGGATGCACTTTTCTGAAAGTGTGAATATGAAGGATCCCTTTTTTCTCTTTCATTCATTGTACTAGATTGGCTCCAAGATGTTCACCAGGAATGGCTACAAGATCCCAAAAGTTCGTAGTTGATCCACCAATTGTAGTCCAATGCTCCAGCTTCCCCAGGGTACTCTTGGCTCCATGAGGAACTTCGATACAATGGTTGTTTGTATTTAAGTAAACAATCAAATCTTAAATCCACGGTACTTTCTGAGCTT
This sequence comes from Picea glauca, assembly GCA_000966675.3. NCBI lineage: Eukaryota > Viridiplantae > Streptophyta > Pinopsida > Pinales > Pinaceae > Picea > Picea glauca. The sequence continues at coordinate 764,194 of JZKD02S0605288.1, read as the reverse complement.
CATGCTACACCCACAACAGGGCACTCCAAGTTCACCAAAACCTATGACAAGGTCAAATGTTCCTTTTTCTGGGATGGTGTGAAACATGACATTCATAATTTTGTAGCTAAATGTGATGTGTGTCAATGCAACAAGGGATAAATAGTCAAATCGTCAGGCACACTACAACCACTCTTGATTCCAGCAGACGCCACTTGGGAACCAGCTACCATTCTGTAGCAATTTCCTCATCTTAAGCCTTGAGGACAAGGTTGTTTTTAAGGGGGCAAACATGTTAGGGTCCTAACCCGCACATAGGTATAACAATATATTTGGATGTAATAAAGGTCAATATTAATAATGCCTTTCAATAAAATAGAATAAGACAGATGTAAGAAGACCTAATAGAAGCTTCCGCTTCTAGAAGGATCTTCCTCTAGATGCTTCTTTTTAGTATAAATAGGAGTCGAGGGTATGAGAACCCTAGCTTGGATATTATTGTAATAGAGATTTCCTCAACTGTTGGTTTCCCCGTCGAAGAGGCCCGTGAACATTTCTTTCAGATTCAAAGTGTTATTTATATTGTTATTCTTATATCATTTAAGTGTTATTGTGGTGAATGTTCTGGTTATATTGTTGTTATTCTGCCATTACTAGAATTTTATTTGTGTTCTGTATACATTTTATATCTGGTATGGATTAAAGGGACTAGCCCCGATCGGTTGGGCTAGCTCGTCGACTAGGGGATAAGCTATCGGGGTCTTAACCAATATGCAAGTGTGTGGATCTATTGGGGTCTGGCCACATGGCCTAACACAGGACCAGGGCTGAGAGATAAGGGGCTAGCGCGTGGGCGCTTGGCCACATGGAATGCATTTATATGCCTAGGGGTCTATAAAAATGGTTTGCACCCCATTTTTATAAATAAAGTGGTTTTTCAACTTTATAATAGTGATTGTTAATGATTTTCAGGTTTGTTTTGGAGATTTTTGGCCAATATTGGGAGACATTGGGCCCTTTTTGAGGCTAGATCTTGGGAGGAAGTTGGGAGATGGTTACCAAATTCAGATCTATATAAACCAGGCCTTTTTGAGGCCATGGAAGGAGATTCAGAGTAGGTTTATAATGAACATTTTCCAAGCCAAAGCCATTTTTATGCAAGGAAGCTATTGAGGAGCGCACCTTTACGGGCCATTTCTGGGAGCTCTCGTCATCCGATTTGAATGTTGTTTCTTTTGTTGGATTCTAGAGATCTGGTAGAACAATACCATATGAGTTTTATAACCTTTTGGAGCTGATGTCATGTACTTATTGAGCTTTGAACAAAAATAAGAAAGCCTCAGCCATTGAGACAAAGTCCCGGAGACGTAGGCGAGATTGTCGAACTCCGTTATCACATTGGTGTTATGGTTTGCTTCTTTTTTATGCTTCATTTTAGTTATGTACATGTTTATATGGCCATCACATATATTATATAACTTCTTTCTCTTTCTTTAAGCTTCCTAATTGGTTAATTAAAACATGCTTAATAACTCAACCATAGTCATGTAAAAGATCTTTTCGGATCAAGAGGTATCAGAGCAAGTTGACGTTTGGAATTGAGTTTTGCATGTTAACCAGGGAAAAAATAATTCCTGATGAAGGTGATCTTGTTGAAGATAATCCATTGATTGGATTGATAAAGACAACTTCTCAAAGTGATAAGATGGCATCAGAAGAGGGACTTTCTCAAGATGAGAAAGAATTTCGAAAAAATTTCTTCGCCATGTCAGAGATGATGAAAGTTTTGTATGAGGATTACTTGGAACGAAAGAGACAAGATCTTGGTGAATCTTCAAAGGGAAAAAGTGAATAAGGAGAGGATCCTCCTCAAATTCCTCCTTCACCTTCATCATCACCTCCTTCTTCTCCTTCTTCTTCAAGTTCAAGTTCTAAATCCAATCCAAAGAAACATGTTCATAAACATAAGAATGAAATTCCATTATTAAAACTTGATGTTAAATTCGAATTACCCATATATGATGGTGAAGTTAATGTAGAGATACTCGACAATTGGGTCAGACGGATGGAGGTTTATTGCAGTGTGCAACATATCAAGGATGAGGCCACACAAATAAAATTGGCATCATTAAGACTTGCAGGCACAAGACTCATCTAGTGGCAAAGAAAGTTGAAAAATGGCACACAACAAGTGGGTAATGTATTTCCATCATGGAAAAGTTTCATTTCTACCATTAGAAAGAAATTATATTTTTTGGGTTATAAAGAGAAAGCGTTAATTGAACGGAAAACTTTAAAACTAAAAAAATGACAAACAGTGCAAGAGTATACATATGGCTTTCAAAAAATGGAATTGATATTAGATATTCCTTTACATACCCAAGAAAATATTATGAATTCTATAGGAGGTTTACCTACACATATTAAAAACAAAGTATTCATGTTTGGACCAACTAATATTGATGAGGTTTCTATTCAAGCGACATACATTGAAGTAGGGAAAACAAGTGTTGGTGTATTAGGGGAATCGTTTTCAAGGAAGGAGGACAAAAGGAAGTGGCATGGAAAGAAGTCAAATGTAGTGACGAGAAAGGAAGAGAATACATCTAGCAAGCATTGAAAGAAATAGGGGCATGATGAGGACCATTGTTGGCAGATGCATCCCGAGAAGAGGCCAAAGTGGTTCAAGGAAAATAAAGGGAGGCAAATAGTTGCAACAACAACACGACCGAAAGACTTGGGGTCATATTCAGGTGATGAATCAAAGGTGTCATTGGTTGGTATGAAAGGTAAAATTGGTGAAGGGATTGATTGTAGAATTAAATTGTTGCATATAAGGGTCATTATGCAACACACTAAGTTTGATACATTAATTGATAGTGGATCTCAATCTAACCTAATTTCAAAGGAATTGATTAAGAAATTGGGGTTAAAAACAAAAATACATCATAATCCTTACACACTTAAGTGGATAAGAAGCAATCATCAAATGCACATAACCAAACAATGCACACTAAAATTTTCTATTTCATCTAAGTATGTGGATGAGGTAACATGTGATGTAGTTCCATTAAGTGAATGTGGAATGGTCTTAGTGAGTCCATACTTATATGATCGTAAAACAATATTCTACAGGACAAAGAATCAATATCAATTAACCAAAGTAGGTCAAGATTATGTGGTTCATGCTCATGATGTAAAGGAAAATAAAACTCTTCAATCTATGGAACAATTATAGAAGGTAGTTCAAGAAAGAAAAAAACCTATAATTGTTTCAAATCAAGTAATAGATCTTAAGAAATAACAGGAGATGATTGTGGAATGGAAAATCAATCCCAATTTTCTTCAAGATAAGCCATTGTTGTGCAAATATTACAAACATACCAGCTCATTTGCAGTTGTATTTTTTATGCTATCATTAGTAATGTTGTCTACATAGATGATAGTGGCTTCAGTAAGATGTGACAAGGTACAAATGGCTAACAATATGTTGTTAGTTGTCATGATTGTGTTACAGTTTATCTTGATGAGACAGGTGCATAGGAAAAAGTTCAAAGACAGGGAACAAGCCGGGTGGCCTATCCTGAGCTTGATGACTGGTCAATAATCGTTTGGGGACAAAAAGGTCCTTTAGCAGGGAGGAGTGATCTAGAATCCGATCCAAGAGCTTGATGGGGCTTAGAAAGGCCTAAAAATAAAATTTCTCGGAATGGCTTCAAAAAGGACGTGTGCATAGGCCTCATTGATACGAACCCAACACAACTTGAACAGGCTCAAACAAATGTCGTATTCTCAAGTTATGGCAATCTGTTCATTTTGCCAAATAGGCAAAAAGATGTTGACTATACAGTCCATACAACTGACATGGTGACACAATTGGCGCAGATGTGGCTGGGTCTGCACAACTGGCATGGTAGGTTGATTGGGTGTATGGATGTTGATGTGGCAGGTATAGGTGGGCCAATCAAGGAGTGACACATGTAACCCTTGTAGTGGTGACACATGGCACGTCCATACGGATGATGTGGCACATCCATACGAATGATGTGGCATGCCCATATGGCGACATGTGGAAGATGGTGACTGGGAAATTTTCATGTAGGTGGTAGACAAAAGGTCCATTCAACACTCGACACGTGGCATTAGTTGTAAGAGAATGAGGAGGTGCCATGTGGCCCAGACATGGGCTGCCATGTGGCACCAATACGTTGGCTATTTGGTAGGAAATATTTTGGATCGCTTGGGATTCGAACCAGAGACCTCTCCCACCGTGCTAGTGACTTGGCAGGCAGGGCTAGCCAGCCTGCCTATGCCTTGTTGCTTACCTCTAAATGTATCCACATGTATTTAAAGTTGAATGCGGTTTGAAATGGGAGCAGAAAGGGCTGAGGCTTGGACCCAACCCTCAACGTACACATTAGCTCCGGAACACCACACATAACCCAAGCTCAAGCCCTAACACATGGCGCGGAGTTTGATAAGGGATAACCCACGGTTTATTTGGTGTATCCCATATGAATAGGATCATATATTGGTTGTTAGCGTGGGAATAAATGGACTAGCCTCAGTCAGTCGGGCTAGCCTGCCAACCAGGGGCTAATATGTCAGGGTCTTAACCAATATGCAAGCACATGGATTTGTTGTGGTCTGGCCACATGGCTTAGCACAGGACCAGGGCTGAGAGGTAAGGGGCCAACGTGTGGGCGCTTAGACACATGGAATGCATTTATATGAACAGGGTCCTAGAAAAATGGGTTGCACCCCATATTTATGGATAAAGTGGTTTTTCAACTTTAGAATAATGATTTTTAATGATTTTCAGGTCTGTTTTGGAGATTCTTGGCCAATATTGGGGGATATTGGGCTCTTTTTTAGGCCAGATCTTGGGAGGAAGATGGGAGATGGTTACCAACTTCAGATCTATATAAACCAGGGCTTCTTGAGGCCATGGAAGGAGATTCAGAGTAAGTTTATGCTGAACATTTTCCAAGTCAAAGCCATTTTTATGCAGGGAAGCTGTTGAGGAGCACACCTTTGTGGGCCATTTCGGGGAGGTTCAGTCATCTGATTTGAGTGTCATTTTTTCTATTGGGTTCTAGAGATCCGGTAGAATAATACCAGATCAATTTTGTAACCTTTTGGCACTACTATTATTTACTTTTTGAGGTTTGAACAGAAATAAGAAAGCCTCACCCACTGAGACAAAGGTCGGGAGACGTAGAGGAGATTGTCGAACTCTATTGTCACATTGGTGTTATGGTTTGTTGTTGTTTTATGCTTCATTTCATTTTTGTACATGTTTATATGGTTGTCACATCTCTTCTATAACTTCTTCCTCTTTCTTTAAGCTTCCTAATTGGTTAATTAAAACATGCTTAATAACTCAACCATAGTCATGTAAAATATATTTTCGGATCACCTGCTTCAATTTGTCTATGCTCCCTTTTAGCCCTTTGATTTCGCCTTCTTTCAGGCTACCTTATGACATAGCCTAGATAAGTCCTTCATTGTTTGGCCCAACTTCTGCAACAAGAGGTACAGATACAACTTTGTTTAGCAATTATGTCTGGTCCTTTGACCACTTCACCTTTTCTCATTCTTGTTGCAATGCCTTAACCTTATAGTCCAATGCCTCTTGATGAAGTGTTTCATTTTCCTGTTCTAGAGAAACCAATTCTATTGTTTGTGGATGCTTTGTGGGAGATATTTTTAGTTTCTTCTTCAAGCTTTGAATCAATTTGTTTTTTTCATCCAATGAGGATTTCACCTCTTGAGGGCCTTCAGATTCCGGCCTCTTGACCCGAGTCTTCCAAGCTCTGCTAGATTCTTTTTCTTGCATCAACTTCCATTTTAATTTCATTTCATAAGATGACATCTTTGAGTTCTTCAAGATTAAACTCAGGTAATCAGAATACAACATATCACTGGTATTCCTATGGAATTTGACTTTATCTGGAGCACTGATGTTGTCATACCTTATCTTTATCTCAGAGACCTTATCTTCATATGAAACTGTAATGTTAACGATCCTCTTCTCAATATCCCTTACTATGAACAAAGAAGATTCATGATGAGAAATCTTTTCCACTTCAGGGACTAAATCCCTCATCTCACCCAGAGCTATGTTTCCCATCTCAGCATAATGTTTTGCCAAATATTCTTTAGATTGATAAGATGCCTCAGATGTTTTATCAAAGATGTGTTTTTTGCTGCTAAAGATTCTTGAGCTACCTTCACTTTGGAGTTTGATTTCCTTTTCAACCTCTATAGTGCTAGTTCCACTTTCCACCATATCTAGATTTACTTGTTCTCTGGGTTCTTCTTCCTCTAAATCCACCATCTGTGGAGACTGTGAAATCTTCATCTTCTTAGGAGTGGTCTGCTGATCACTGGTCCCCATGGCCTCTGAACTGCTTCTCTTGCTGTAAACACTCATCTTAGGAACTTTGAATATCAGTTTCTGAGGAGCTTGTTGTGTTTGAATTTGTTGCAGGGTTTCCTCCACTAGTCGTGTTTGAGTTGGTTGCAACATCGCTTCCATATCAACACATAATTCTAGGTTTTCCAGTTTATCAAAATCCTTAACATGTTCATTCTCGTAAGGGGCCTATTTTTTCATTAATATTGTCTTGGATATGATTTGGTGTGGATCATATCTTCTCCCCTGTAGCTGTGAAAAAACAAACACTTTGAGATTTTCTTGAATATGAGATAAGGATGATCTGGCTTTGACAATGAAAGGGCCAATGATAAAAGGGAACTTGAGGTTGGAGGCTTTGCACAACTTTGAGAAATGATCTGTCTTAGATATAATTCTTTTCCTGATGAATTAAAGGGAAAAGATTCCCGGGGTTAGAAAAATAGGCAATAGATAGGGGGATTCATGACAACCATAAACCTAGATTACTCTTGAATGCATAAATAATACCCAATACCCCACTCTGTTTTCTAGATTTGGCTATAGATATCTCCTCATGTCATTCAAAACTCTAGGTATGCTTGTCTTGAAAATCAAACCGTAAACCCTGGATATGACTTTGTTGATGAATATGAGCAATGTAATCCTTTTACATTCAGTTGATACAAATTGTTAGGATATTTAGACACTTAGGAGTTAGTTAAGATCTACTTGGTCTAATATGTCATTAGGTAAAAGTGTGTTTCTTTAGTATGCATTAGTATGCATTTGTAGTTA
>JZKD02S0605288.1:693086-753062 GCA_000966675.3 Picea glauca | reverse complement strand
TATTGTAAATCTTTCAATCCTATCCCAAGTTGTTCTTAAGGGGGGATGTTAGGATATTTAGACACTTAGGAGTTAGTTAAGATCTACTTGGTCTAATATGTCGTTAGGTAAAAGTCTGTTTATTTAGTATGCATTTGTAGTTAGGCAATCCGACGGTCACGATATGTTCCCGACATAGAGTGATTCGACGGTTCATACTCTCCTCGATCTTAACAGCCATTGATCCGTGGCTTAACACCCTATTGGTCCATGATCTCTATTTAAAGAGCATGGAGGGTCATTTTCCGATGATTGATTGTGAGAAAATCTCTTGTAAAATATCTCTATAATATTTTTCTTTGCATTAATACACTGCTCCAAGTGGCCGTGTTGGCTGGGGCCATGGATGTTTCCCCGTAGGGGTTTTACCACGTGAAAACATCGGTGTGTTGATCTTTTATCTGGTTATGTGAGTGGTTACTGAAGGTGTTCGTCCTCTGTTGGAATACCTGTGTTGTCGAACACAAATGTTGCTTAAGGAAATTCTCTTTTATTGGTCTCTAGGAAAATCTTCAACAGGTAGGTGTAGTATCTAAAATGACTTAGAGAGAAAAAAAATCACCAAATATTTATGGATATTATCAGCTATGAATTGATCAAAACTTATGCAGATTGACATACCAAACTCTAACTTGAAAAATGTCAAAACGAAACCCATCATTACTTCGACCACATGTTTGTCACTATCTAGAACTAAAATTTGACTCAACAGGGAACATACCCATTGGAATTTAATAACCATTATACTCACATTCATTGGCCAAGACAAACTCTCTGAAATTTTTTCTAGTTTGACAATTGTCTGCAAAAATAGATCTCATACCTTTGATGGACATTCTCTGTATACTCTAATGAGATTTTCTTCATTGAAGGGTTCAAAATTTGCGGTAAAAGACTCTGGTATACCGAGGGAACCTCAAATGGATAGACTCTCTACCCTACACATGACCTCAGACCCTCGTTTATTCATGTGAATACTGTTCAACCCACCAACCTATAAATTAGGGAAAAGGGAAAGCGATTTCGACAGCATAAGGTACTATGGTGGCTTGGACTACTTCAAGGAACGACACACACCTTCCTACATTATCAAACATGTTTCTTATGGACATAGAGATGGGAGAAATGGTGATTTCATTATCAAAGACGTCTGAATATCGATAAATTAGGGCTTCTTCATTCGCCACAGGGTATTTCTTTGTTACCGAAGTTTTGATAGGATCCATGGCTGTGATGAAAAATACCTAGAAACAAATGGAAATGGCATGTAATTGGAATACTGTTGAGCTGCAGTTGAACGAGGGTGGTCACACCAAGTTTCATATGGTCCAGTGTTAAAAAAATAATAAAATAACCAACAAAGTTCCCTTTTATACTTTTCCAAATTTTGGGGGCATGAGGAAGTGGTTTGGGGCAACCCACTTTTAACCCTGAAATGCACCTGGTGGCACCACGTAGCTTGAACAAAAACCACGATTTAAATTTCGTCCCACCTTCCAAAATTAACCTCCGCACAATTTTTCCCTTGAAATCATCCTTAACTGTCGATCTTCAGAGTTCACTATCTACACTATATTGGGCCCCATTCGCTTAGTGATCTTGCTTGTTTTAGCCTTTCTTTTCCATATTTATCCCCTTCTCTAGTTTGTCGGAATTCCAAACCGGTTTAGAACCTTGCCAGATCCTGAAATCTCGATTTCACATAAAAAATTAATGGTGACTAACAGATAGAATGACAACAGATGGGACCCCCTAGTTGAAACCCGATGCTATGGATCTAATGCAATTGATGGTTCACCCATATGAGTCCTGGTTTGAGTTTTATCGTGAGTTGCAACTCACCTCTTCAATCCATTCAAGGACATGTGGCTAGTTTGGTTCGAGGGAATAAAATACAAACCAAGTGGAATAACAGAGCTTTGTAAGCTCCCACAAGTCTATTTTTCCAAGGCCCATGCAACTACACTACCCACAAATTACTGACATGGTGTTCTTGAAAATGACCTTCTCTTCAGAAATTGCACTATGCCTCATTGACCAAAACCCTAGTGCCAGAGATACTCCAAAAAATATTTTTCCGGTGGATGGATTGACAACAGAGGGCCCTCCCTAGTTGAAACCTGCTACTCCAAATACAATGAAACTAACAATTCACCCATCTGAGTCTCGGTTTGAGTTTTATCACAAGTTGCAACTCACCTCTTCAATCCATTCAGGGACATGTGTCTGATTTGGTCTGAGGGCATAAAATCCACATTGAGTTGCATAATGAAGTTATGTAAGCTCTCACAATTCTATTTGGCCAAGGCCCATGTGACTACACAACCACAAACCCCTAACACAATGTTCTTGAAAATCAACCTCCTCTTCAAAAATTGCACTATGCCTCATTGGCCAAAACCTTGGAATTCTCATGCAAGTATTTTTGTATAAGAAATATGGGATAACAAGTTGTAGAATTACATGCTTAATGAATCTTTTGATTGTAATTTTTACATATAAATCCTTTGATGTAATGGAAAGTGAATGCAAGATAAGGAATGGCAAGTGAAGGCATGGCATGGAAAGACATGATATGGAAAGACAAGACATGGAAAGTGAAGGCAAGGAAAGGCATGCCATGGAAAGGAATGGCATGGTATGGAAAGGCATGGCATGGAAAAGGCAAGGCATGCCAAGTGAATGCAAGGCAAGGCATGGAATGTCATGGCATGGCATGACATGGCAAGGAATGGGATGGAAAGGCATGGTATGGGAAGACAAGGCATGGCAAGTGAAGGCAAGGCAAGGCATGGAAAGGCATGACATGCCAAGGCATACCACACCATACCATACCAAGGAAAGGAAAGGAATACCATACCAAGGAAGGCATACCATATCATAGCATACCAAGGCAAGGCATACCATACCATACCATTTCCATTTCCAATTACAATGACAATGCATGTGGTACCATACCATACATTTTCCAATGCATACGATACAATAGAAAGGAAATGGTATGCATATGCAATGCATACCATTTCCATTTCCATTTCCAATGCATACCACATCATACCATACAATTTCCAATGCATACCATACAAGACAATGTCAAGGCAATACATACCATTTCCATCGCCATTTCCAATGCATACCATACCATAGCATACCATTTCCAATGCATACAATACCACACCATTGCCATTTCCAATTCCAATGCATGTGGTACCATACCATACCATTTCCAATCCATACCATGCCATTTCCATTTCTAATGCCAATGCATGTGGTACCATACCATACCATTTCCAATGCATACCATACAATGGCAAGGAAATGCATACCACTTCCATTGCTAATGCATACCATTAGCAATGCATACCATACCATACCATACCATTACCAATGCATACAATACAAGGAAATGGTAAGGCAATGCATACCATACCAATGCATACCATTGTCACTGCCAATGCATACCATTGCCATTGCTATTATCAATGCATACCATACCATTTCCATTGTCATTGCCAATGCCAATGCATACCATACCATACCATACCATTGCCAATGAATACCATACAATGGAAATGAAATGAATACAATTGTATGCATTGTATGGTATCCATTGGCAATGTTATGGTATGGTATGGTATGGTATGCATTGGCAATGTAAATTGCGATGGTATTCATTGCCTTGCCATTTCCTTATATGGTATGCATTAGCATTGGCAATGGAAATGCATACCAATGCATACCATTTCCATTTCCAATGCATACCATTTCCATTGCCAATGCATACCATTGCTATTGTTAATGCCAATGCATACCATACCATTTCCATTTCCATTGCAAATGCCAATGCATACCATACAATGGCAAGGAAATGCATACCATTGTATGCATTGGAAATGGTATGGTATACCATTTCCATTGCTAATGCATACCATACCCTACCATTTCCAATGCATACCATACAATGGAGAGGCAATGCATACCATTGTGTGCATTCTATGGTATGCATTGGTAGTGGTATGGTATACCATAGTGATTGCCAATGCATACCATACAAGGCAATGGTAAGACAATGCATACCATTGCCATTTCCATCACCAATTCATACCATACCATAGAATACCATTGTCAATGCATACCATACCATTTCCTTTTTCATTTCCAATGCCAATGCATGTGGTACCATACCATACCATTTCCAATGCATACCATACAATGGCAAGGCAATGCATACCATACAATGGCAAGGCAATGCATACCATTTCCAATGCATACCATTACCATTTTCATTTCATACCATTGGCAATGCATACCATACCATTTCCATTTCACACCATACAAGGAAATGGCAAGGAAATGCATGCAATACCAATGCATACCATTTCCATTTCCAATGCATACCATGATTTTCAATGCATACCATTGCCATTGCCAATGCATATAATTGATATTTCCAATGCATACCATACCATTTCGATTTTCATTTCCAATGCCAATGCATACCATACCATACCATTGTCAATGCATACCATACAATGTCAAGGCAATGCATACCATTGTAAATCCGTACCATTGCCATTACCAATGCATACCATAACATACCATACCAATGTCAATGCATACCTTACAAGGAAATGGAAAGGCAATTCATACCATACCAATGCATACCATTTCCATTGTCAATGCATACCATACCATAGCATACCATTTCCAATGCATACCATACCATTTACATAGCATACCATTTCCAATGCATACCATACCATTTCCATTGCCAGTGTATACCATACCATACTATACCATACCGTACCATTTCCAATGCATAGAAAACAATGGAAAGGAAATGTATACCATACAGTGGCAAGGCAATGCATACCATTTCTGATGCATACCATTTCCATTGCCAATGCATACCATTTCCATTTCCAATGCATACCATTGAAAATACATACCATTGGCAATGCATACCATACCATTGCCAATGCATACCATACAAGGAAACAACAAGGAAATGCATACCATTGCCATTTCCAATCCATACCAAATCCATTGCCATTTCCAATGCATATCATACCATAGCATACCATTTCCAATGCATAGAATACCACTGCCAATGCATACCATACCATACCATTGCTTGATGCCTTGAATATTCTAGGGTTTTTATGTGTCATCTTTCATTTCAACAAGAATTTGTTATCTAAACCCTAGTTTATGATTGCATTTTCATCCCCCTTTCGTTTATTGATTACTTGTGTTAAGGGTTGTTATATTTATCCTATTGTAACTTATTTAATATAATTTATTGGCTAGGCGAGGCATGGAAATGTTATGGCATGACATTAGAAAGTTATATTTATTGTTATATAGGTTAAAATGGGAAACTACATGACAAGGCATGGGAAGCTACATGACAATGGCATGGCATGGCATGGATTGGCAAGGCAAGGAAATGTCATGGCATGGAAATGGAATGGAATGGAAATGGCATGCCATAGCATGTCTTGGAGAGGCACAACATTGGCATGGAAATTATATGATATGGAAAGGCATGGAAATGGAATGGAAATGGCATGGAATGAAATGGTTTAGAAAGGCATGGAAATGACATGGCATGGAAAGGTTTGAAAATGGTGTGGAAATGTCAATGACATGGAATGGAATTACTTGGCAATGAATGAAAATGGCAGTACAATGGCATGGAATCAACATGTTTTTGGGATTGGGTTTGGGAGGTTCCTTTGTCTCCTTGTGTGATCTAACCCAAAAATTGGGTAGGAATGTGCAATACAATCCCATATATTGTGAAGGGAAAAGAATAATGGTTTCAAGTATCCCTGGAGGAATTTTGGTAGCATAGAATTACTTTCTATAGTGTGTCATGAAATGTAACCTCAAAACATTTATTTGTAGGTGGAAAATGATATCCATTCTAAGATCTAGTTTCCATGTGAACTCTCTCATTCTATTGATCAAAATCAATAAGTTTAGTGGACATCATGGAATATTGAATAAATGTTATTAATAATTGATGGGTTTAAAAAAATTTACATATACCCACTACACAATATAAACAAAGATGTGCATTAATGAGTCCTTGACTAGTCTTTTTGGCATTTATGAAGGGTTACACATAAATCAAATGATTTTATATATTCCATGCATAGAAAGAGGGGAATAATGTGTGTGCCCTAGAAAATAACATTGAGTTGAAATTGTTAAGTGATTTACAATTATGTAGAAGATCAATGAGAAAATTTATTTCTATAATAAATGATTGTAATATGTCATTTTTAAGGTCACAATATTTTCAAGTGATGACTATTTGAGTGTGGATTGTCATTGGATATAGATGGAAATAATTCAAGAGGTAGTCCATATTGTTGTTTGTAAGTTAGAATTTGGATATCCACAACATTCATGCAAATAATTTAGAAGGAATGATCTATCGATTATGTAGAGATACATGGTTCATTAGCAAGAAATGCTACCTGAGAACCATTAATTGCTTATGTATTTAGCACTTAGAAATATTTTCCACCATAATATATTCTTTAATGTGTAATGCAAATATTTATAATCACTTTAGAAACAAATCAAGGGATTAATACACACAAAATTCATACACTTTGGAATTCAAACACTTTGAAATTCATATATTCATCAACATCAAATGTAGAAACAATGAGAATCATAAAAAATGTGCCATGAAATGTATATATATATATATATATACTCATACTCAACATCATCTAAATTGTACATTTTTTACAAAATGGAAACTTGTGCCTAGTATACAAAGCGACAACAAGTGCCCTAACATAAAAAAACATATATATCATGGCCTAGCTACAAAATGGCAGTAGTTGGTCAATCATTGACCATTTCCACCCTCGCCACCCTCAGGAGCATCCTGGAAATATATCTTTCTTATATTTCTCAAGGATGCACCTCGAGAGGTTCTAGTCTTGGGAATGCTTCAATGCTCTGGAGACTGCACAAAGAATAAACAATGCTATAAGTTATTTTCATCAATGAATTAATAGACATACAAATTGATACTTTCTAATTTAACCTAAGACAACTCACCACATATGAAACTGTCAATCGTGAGGGTGTTACCCTCCTCCGTGACCCCAATCTCTCTGCAATGCCAACCTACATCAGTTACAAGGATTAAGTCAAGAAAATTAAATAAATATGCATAAAAACAAATTCATGTGTAGTGTCCCATATTGGCTAATATAGTTTTTTGATACCCAAAGAGGGTGATTTTGATGGTTTATGATGTCAGACTTATATATTATGGACTTGGTGGGGTCACTTGTCATGTGAACACTAATATATATATATATATATATATATGAATGTGTCTCATCTTATGAATGCTATTATATTTGATTATGTGTATCAGATCAATTTTAGTTAAGAATATGTTTATGTATGCTTCTTTTTCTTACATCCAGTTAATGATATGGATTAGCACATATGTTTGTGATATGGATGGCCATTGTTGTGTGTAACACATAGGTAATGTGATTTATGTAAATATTCATCTTTACTTGTTTATTGATGTAGGAGCATCGCCATCAAAGCACAAGTGGAGGACAGCTAGGCGCACTAGAGCACGTTTTGAAGAAATTTAAAATTTTGAAGAGAACATATCACGCAAATTTTTTGAAAAGAACTATAATTAAATAACATCCTAAATGTTATAGAGATGGATGATTTCATGAGGACCTCGGGGAAGGTATTTTATTTTAATGAAGTTGAGTGCAGTACAAATCCGATGTGTTCGATTTGATCTGTCTGTTAGAAATATTTATTGTAATAAATTCTAAGTAGTTTATATCTTTTAATTCGATAGAATATCTTAGAGTAAGTTGGAGGGAAGATATCGAAGAGCCCTCTTGTATAAATATTTGTATTATTGTCCAGAGAAGGCTACTCAATATATTATATAGGTTTCTTCTGAAGTTGTTGTTGGCACTCTAGTTGTTGAGAGTTATTGCCATTGTAGCTGAGAGTTGAGAGCTACCGAGAGCAGTGCATGAACATATGTATATCTCAGTTGAATGAATATAATAGAGGATTATTGTCCAAATGTGTGGTGTTGATGTGTCTATCAGAATGATTGAATGATAAACATTCTGTTTGTGTGGAATTCTCTGTTATTTCTTATTGTTGTGTTTATGTATGCATTTACATGGCTAAATGTATGAACTTATAAGGATTTAGATAAGTTTCAATTGTTTTTCTTCTCCGAGAAAGTGAAAGTGTGCATAGAGTCTGCAAGGAGTGCATTGACAGAGTCTATTTCAACTGATAAGATTAGAAGAGATAACGTGAACCTTATGCGTGTAAGGAGTGCACAGTGTCTGCAAGGTGTGCGTGACAGTGTCCATTTTGACTCAGAAATTTTTGGAGAGATAGCCTGAAGAAATTTTGTTCGCAAGGAGTGCGTGACCGAGTCTTATGACTCAGAAGCTTAGGAGGAGTAGCTGAAGTTGTCCATAGAGTGGCTGGATTTCATAAGAGAAACTACTGGAAGGCGTGCATAGGCTGAAATTCGACTAAGTGTCGAAAGGAATATTCTGGGAGGACGAGAGTTCGAGGAAGAACAAGCTCAGGAGGAAGAGTGGAGAGAAATATTCAAAAGGATAAGTCCTTTAAGGTTTCCTAGACTCAGTAAAACGAGATCCGTCTAGGAGGAATTGGGATCATTCTAGACCTCTAGATCTGGGAGGAGTTGCACGAAGGTTAATCGTGAGGCATTTCAGAGGTCGGAGTTCGGGACACTTTGAGGTATTGAAAGGTGGGATCACCAAAATCGTGAAGCGAATCTTAACAGTTGGATGTGAGGAGACGCGTGGAAAAATATTAGAGAATTCGTGAGTTAAGAGGCCCAGAGGAAGTAAGTGTGGGGTGAGTGAAGTTTCACGAAGTCACGAAACCTGAAACACAACTAGACCGTCAGATCGAGGGAGACACGTGGAAGATATCCGTGAATTTGGAGAAAGTTGTTTTGGAAAGAAACAAAAGAGGAGGTTGTAGTATTTCTGGCACCCGAAGTGGCGAGGTGTTGGCTTGAGGTTATATCCCATGGTCACATTAAAGGGAAGGAGTATAGCGCGAGACTTGTACTCACAATCGGTGTCGTTAAGCGCCAGCGAGTGGAGTTGTAAGTATTATGAACTTGCACGCGACATCAAGGGGACCTGTGAGTGTATAGTTTTCTTAGGGTCTGTTGAAGACCCAAAGAACCAATTTGGTTCAGAGAATTTGAATATCCAAGAATGGGAGGTTGCAGAATCCCCAGGAGGGAAGGGGGTGTTGCATCAAGAGGTATCAGAGCATAACATAATTGAATTTTGTAGGTAAAGGAGATAAAGAAGTAGGTTGATATCATCGAGTGGTATCAAAAACATCAACACAATGCCTCCTGGGAGATGTGTAGAGCCGCCTGTAGCAAATAGAGCTATGGAAAGGGAGATGAGAGAACTCAAAGAAAGACTAGATGCCATGGAAACAACACAAAGAAGAGAACTTGATGTTGGAGATGTCAGTGATGCAAAAAATGAAGAAGTGGAATTTGAGGAAGATGTAGTAGAGGATGTTGCAGAAGAGCACTTGCTGAAAGTAGTTGTTAAGTTGGGAGCTAGAGAAAATATTGACATCCCAATGTATGAAGGTAATTTGGACGTCGAAGAATTTCTTGATTGGATATGAGAAATGGACAAGTATTTCGACTATCAAGATGTCGATGAAGAGAAAAAGGTAAAACATGTTGTCACTAGGTTGAAAGTACATGCAACACTTTGGTGGGATGAACAATAAGATGATAGGAGAATCAAACGCAAACAAAATATTAAGAGCTGGGATCGAATGGTAGACAAGCTAAAGGAGAAATTCATATCCAAGGACTACCAGATAAATCTTTTCAAGAGATTGCAGAACTTGAGACAGAAAGAGATGACTATGAAGGAGTACACAGAGGAGTTCTATAGACTGAACATCAGGGCTGGACAAAGAGAGAGATGAGGAAAAATTTGCTACGTACATCAACGGCCTGAGATATGAAATCCAAGATGAGATCAACACGATGACAATAAGGACAGTCGAGGATGTGTACCATATTGCACTAAAAGCAGAGGAGAAGTTGGCTAGGAAGAAGAGTCAACAAAACAGAGGTAGAATATTGAACAAAGGAAAAGGAGTTGGCCATGACAAGACACAAAATCCCAAAGGTGAGGAAAAGAAAGAACATAGTCACTCTGAGAGAGGAGGAAGTTTTCGAGGAAGGCAAAGTGGCAATAGAAACTCTTTTCCTAGAGGAAGAGGTAGAGGAGGTGAGATAAAGTGTTATGCATGTGGAAAGGTAGGGAACATGTCTTGGGAATGTCTCAAGAGGAATAAAGAAGGAGGTGAATATCACATTTTGGAAGCGAATAAGTGAGATATTGAGCCAAAAGGCACGGAATATGGGAGATATTTGATGATGAAAAAAGTTCTCTTAAAGCTAGAGCCAGAGGATGAAAGGTTGGTGCAGAGGAATAGTTTGTTCAGGACAACTTGCAAGACTAAATACAAAGTATGCAAGGTGATACTGGACAGTGGAAGCACTAATAACTTAGTATCCATAGAGATGGTGGAGAAGTTGGAGATGGAGATGAATGTACATCCAATGTCGTATAAAGTCTCATGGTTGAAAAAAGGTCATCAGGTAATAGTCACTAAACAATGCCTAGTTGAAATTAAAATAAGAGGGTATAGAGATGAAATTATATGTGATGTGATTCCCATGGATGTGTGTCATGTTTTGTTGGGAAGACCATGGAAGTATGACAAGAATGTCATCCACGATGGGAGAAGAAATACTTATACCTTGGAGAAGAATGGTAGGACACACATGTTACTGTCGATTGAAGAGAAGAAAGTGAAGGAAGAAGCCAACACGACGGTACTTCTCATTAGTGGGAAGGAACTCCTGAGTGAAGTTAAGAAGGAACATGAGATGTAGTTTGCTATAGTGAGGAAGCTAAAAGTTATCCTTAAAAGTACTTCTATGGAATATTTTCCTGAGGAAATTCAGGAGCTATTGGAAAATTTTGCTGACATAGTCATGGATAAGTTTCCAAGATCATTTCCACCTATCAGAAGTATCAACCATCACATTGACTTGATACCAGGAGAAATCTTTCCGAACAAAGCGACATACAAACTGACATCTCAAGAGAATGAGGAGGTGAAAAGACAGGTTCAAGATCTGTTAGAAAAAGGTTTGGTTAGGGAAAGCTTGAGTCCATGCACAGTACCGACTGTGTTGAGTCCAAAGAAGGATAGAGGATCAAGAATGTGTATAGACTCAAGGGCCATAAATAAGATAACCATTAGGTACAGATTTCCATTGCCAAGGATGGATGACATAATGGATTGTTTAAGCAGAGCAAACTATTTTTCAAAAATAGATTTGAAAAGTGGATATCACCAAATAAGGATGAGAGAAGGTGATGAGTGGAAAACAACCTTCAAATGAGGGATTGCATGAATTTATTGTTATGTCATTTGGCTTAACAAATGCCCCGAGTACTTTTATGAGGTTGATGAATGAAGTATTAAAATATTTCATTGGAAATTTTGTGATTGTATATCTAGATGATATACCGGTCTTCAGTAAAACTGAAGAAGAGCATGTGAGGCACTTAACATTAGTAATGAAGAGGTTACAGCGGGAGAAGTTGTTGCTCAATTTAAAGAAATCCTCTTTCATGAAGATTGTTGGCACAGGGGCAGACCCAGGGTTCAACTCCAAGAGTGCACCAACAAGCCCTAGCTACTATCTCTTTTGTCTACACCTGCGAATCATATGATATCTCACCCGAAGTAGCTATGGGAGGTTTGCAGGACTAAGATGTCTACAACCAAGGGAAATGTCAAGTGGATCTAATACTAGAACAATACAACATGCATATATTACTTATCAACTTAGATCTACTTCACACGACTATAGATCTGATCTAACAAAACAATGCAATAACAATATATCAATGACAAAGAACATAGCAACAATCATACTCGACACAAGATATACATGGTTCACCCTCTCTCTAGGGCTACATCCATAGAATTATGCTTTATAATATATTAATATGAAGCATATAGTTATGATCTGCGTTCTTAGCCAGTAAATCTTCTCTCTTCTTCTCTTGATCTCTTTCCTTCCCATGCACCCAACTGCAGGACTTGATCTTCGCACCCAGCTGAAGATATTACAATACCAGAAGGCTCTCACTCTTAACACTTCTCTCTCACACAATACTTCTTACTCAATAACAATAACAATGGCAATCCCAACAATTATCTTACCAACCCAACCTAAGTCCTCTTGACCTTTATTTATACTTTACAATAGCTCACCGAAATCCTTAGGTTGAATCCTAAGTGTCAAAACCCTAGATACCAAAACCCTAGGTGTCTAAAACCCTAGGTCAACTTGACTCACGTTTTTAGGGCTTCACCAGCCTATCTTTCCTTCCTTCTCGCACGATGCTCCAAAGCATCTAACGGTGGATTTTTCCGCTTGCTGAGTTGTCCACGGTCCTTCTTCCTTGCTGAAATGTCATCCTCAATCTTCTCTTCCAACGGATTTCTTTCTCGGACTTCACTCTATCTTTTCTTATCTTTTTCTCACTGTGACCCAGTAACAGTCACTATGTCTTCTGCGAAGTTCTCATTTTACCTTTTCTTCCTTGATCTTTTCTTTCTTCCATAACCAAGGGCCAATAGGCCCCCAACACTCACTTGTGACTCATCCCAAGGCACTTTAGATCTGATTCTTCTGATTTACTTCGACTTCGGACTGCATAGTGCAACCTTTGATTTCTACTCTATGCCTCCTCTCCTTCCCTATGCAGACTATTTTTTTCCATGTCTAGTACCTAGTTTCAACTGCACCTGGTACCTAGACCCTTTTCTTCATGATTTTACTTAGAACTGCAAGGAAGATGGTTGTCATAGTATAACTTCAACCGACTCCCATTCACTAATCCTTCCTTCCATTCTCCATTCAAAGTTTTCAATCGTGCAACTCCTCCTTCTGTAACATAGGCAATCTCATATGGCCCAAGCCAATGCATTCTGAACTTCCCAGGATGCTTCATGAACTTATTGTCATATACCAGTACTAGAGCACCTTGCTTGAAGGTCTTCCTCTTGATGTGCCTGTCATGATAGGCCTTCTCTCTTTCTTTTTGTACCTGCTGGTGGAATCCTACAATAAATATGTCTTCTTTGAGTTCGAACAACTGCGCAATCCTCTCTTGAACAGTGCCAGTGTTGTTCATATCTGTAAAGGCAACAATTCCTTGGCTTGGCACCAGGTATTCATTGGGACAATGGCTTTGAGACTGTACACCAACTTGAATGGGGTCTGTATTGTTAATTTCTTGCAAGTGGTTCTATAAGCCCAAAGTACTGTTTGTACTCTTAAATCCCAGTCATCCTTATTCACACTGCAAATTTTCGTCAGCGTTGTCTCCAAGATCTTGTTGAATGCTTCCACTGTCCCATTTTCTTGCGGATGATAAGGCGTGCTCTTCCAATGGTGTACTGCAAATTCCTTAGTCATAGATTCAACTATTTTATTTATGAAATGGGTGCCTTGATCACTTATAAGGATCTTTGGGCATCCAAACTTGGTTATGATGTCCTCGAATTTGAAGTGCGCAGCTGTAGTTGCTCTACAGTCCTTAACTTCTCTAGCTTCAACGCATCTAGTCAAGTATTATGTCGTAGTGATGATGTACCTTTCTCTTATGCGCTTTCCTGGTGGGTTTATGGGTCCCATGAAGTCAATGGCCTATTTTTCAAATGCTTGTAGGGCCAGCTGTGGTGCTAATGGAATTTCATCTCTTCTAGACAGTTTTCCAACTCTTTGGCATACATCACAAGCCTTGTAATAGTATTTAGCATCTCTATGTAAGGTAGGCCACCAAAGGCCAACTCTCAAAACCTTTTGCACAGTTTCTTTCCCTGCGTAATGTCCTCCTGCGATGCCCTCATGAGATTCTGCAAGGATCAATGGTAGCTCTGCCTCCATAACACATCTTCTTAGTATCTCATCAGGTCCCATATTGTATAGTTGTCCAAGTGAAAAGTCTACAGTGCGCACTACTAGCTGTTTCTTCTGAGGGATTGTATAATCACTAGGTGCCATTTCTGTTGATAGGAACTAGACTATTTCTACAAAGTGGTCATCAATCTTTCTAATTGCTAGCAGTTGTGCATCTGACAGTGCATCCTCCAAACTAATCGGCTCTTCGCCAAGTTCCAACCTTGACAATTGGTCAGGACCCTTGTTCATTCTTCCTGGCTTGACTATGATCTCAAAATCATATTCCTGAAATAACAGAATCCATATGCAGATTCTTGACCCCAACACTGGTTTTTTGACTAGGTATTTGAGCGTGGAGTGATCAGTAGAAATTTTAAAGTGCCCTCCCAACAAGTAGTGGAAAAATTTCTGCAGTGCATACACCATGGCTAACCCTTCTCGCTTAGTAGTGGTGTAGTTGACCTCTGCTGTTGATAGCTTCCTGCTAGAAAAAGATATCGGGTGGTCAATCTCTCCTATTCCCGGTTGTGCTAACACAACTCCCAATGCAATAGAAGACGCATCGACATGTACATGAAACTCCTTGGTCCAATCTGGGAAAACGAGAATGGGCGTAGTGACCATCTTTTGTTTTAGTGTGTCGAAGCTCTGCTGGCATTTTTTTGTCCAACTAAATTGACAGTCTTTCTTCAGAAGCTTCTCCATGGGTGTTGTAATCTAGGTATATCCTTTAATGAACTTCCTATAATACCCATTATGTCCCAACACAGTGCGCAGTTGTTTCACTAAAGTAGGAGGTGGCAGATCAACTATAATGGCAATTTTAGAGGGAGCTACCAGCAATCCCTTCTTGCATACAATATGACCTAACAACACTTCGAATGGTGAGAAGAATATGCATTTATTCAGATTCAATGCAATTTGACATTGCTTGCATTTATCCAACATTAGCCTTAGACATGCAATATGATTTTTTAATAAACTAAAAACAGTCCAATCGTCAAAAAAGGCTTCTAGAAATTTATGCAGAAACTCCTCGAATGCTTCGACCACCACCCTGGAAAAGATGGTTGGGGAATTCTTCAATCCAAATGGAATCCCTGTATACTGGTAGTACCCCATTCTATTGCAAAGGTGGTCTTGTGGTGATCTTCCTTGGCAATCTAGACCTGATGGTATCCTGAAAATCCATCTGTAAAAGAATATACTTCATGGCCTCGCACATTATCTAACACTTCGTCAGTGAATGGCGTAGGGAAGGGGTCATGCAAACATGTATCATTCAACTTCTTGATATCTATATAGATCCTGATATCTCTTGTCTTTTTGTCCTGTATCACCATAGTGCTTATCCACTCTCATTCTTTGACAGGTTCTATAATCCCTGCTTCTTTCATTTTGTTGAGTTCAATCTTCACTTTCTCCTTATATTTAGGGTTTAATCTATAGGGTCTCTGTTTGAATGGTTTTGCATCTAGTTTCAAAGGGATCCTCATCTCTCCCATAGGACCTTCATATCAGTGAACTTGGTCGGAAACAATTCCTGATACTCGTGCAGTAGTTCTGTGATCTTGTCAATGGTAACATCATCCCAATAATCTCTAACATTTCCAAGCTTCGATGTCTCCTCAGTTCCAATATTGACTTTTTTAATCTTGATGGGTTGTCCAGTGGATGGTAGATCAACTCCAGGTCCTTCCACATCTCTCTAGCCTTCTTTTTATGTGATGTTCACCTTCCTTGGATCATCGTCTTCATCAACATTGATGTTGTAACAACCTTGTAGTTTCTAGAAAGGTGCAGTCCATTCGTCCTCTGAATCCATCGTGAGGGTTGAAGTTTCCTCTCCCAGGGGAGTTAGAATGTGTAGTGTTTCCTTATTGCTATACTTTTCTTTGAATTTTGTATATGTCTCTTGACCTTTCATGCATGAGGTCATAAGACCTACAATCCCTATCATTGTGCCCCACAGATTTACAGAATGCGCAATACAAATTTGTGGGTGTATGAACATATTTTTGCATGTAATAACACTCACCAGGGCAATGTATATTTCGACATACTTCGCACCAAGGTAAGGTGACTTGATTCAAAGGGCTCGGAGCTCCCGAGGCCAAGTATTCATGAAATAGGGGGCATTTCTCCTTGTCATGGCCTTATGACTTGCATATGACACACCATATGTCTTCTCTTTTATCTTTTCCCTTGTCTTTCTTCATATCTTCGACCTGCAGAGACAAACTAGTTAGCTGACTCAAGATCTGACTCATACCTGAGATGGATTCTCCCATAGGGGTTGATTGTAACTTCATGGTGATCTCCAACGCCTCAGCCTGCGAAGCAATCTTCTATTTCATCAGAGGAACTCTGATGTGTGGTAAGAGGTTAGCAATGGACCACTCTTTGTTCTACTCATCTGGGATCTGAAAAGTCAATCAGCCTGTTAAGGTCTTGAATCTCCGGTCGAATTCCCAGACAAGTTCGGCTATCTTCTGCTTGATCTCTTTCAGCTCTGTAATACATTGTGACTTTGACTTGGGTTTCTTGAACTCTGTAATCAATGCATTCTTGATCTCGTTCAGTGGCTTAGGTTGTGCAATTCCTTGGACAAGCTTCATGTACTAGCTTAGTGTGTGATCTCGAAGGGTAGTACTAAACTGGGTTCTTTTAACAGCTTCGTCGGTAACATTTTTAATATTCCATATGGCTTCACACAAAAATCGGTGTTGATCAAGATCTTCAGATCCATCTCCCCTAAAGATAGGGAGTCTCATCTCATCTTCCATAGATCTTCCTAGGTTTCCTGTTTGAGTATGTGGTGGAGTACTAGTAATAGTACTCTGAACGGTCTGGTAACTCTAATTACTCTGATTTCTTAATGTTGCTAAACCAATAGGAGTATTAATAGTACTTACTTCAATTATCTGCACAGTTCCTAAGGTTTCTGGATTTTCCTGGCGAAGTTCTTCAACTTCCTCTTCCTCTACCCTAGCGGGTTCTGAATGTTCTTTGTCCATCAGATCTGCCTCTTCTCCACTGTAGAAACCCTCCTCTCTGTAGTTTTTCTTGAACGGGTTCACAAGATGAACTTCTCTGAACACTCTCCCATTGCGTGTATGTCTAGCCTCTGTGTCACTGTTGCTGTCTGAATTCCTGAACATTAGCCTTTTTAATTCTGATCGATCTACTGTATCTTCAATATGTTCTTCTCATGCAATAACATCTTGATTCTCAACTTCAAAGAATGTAAAAATTTTCCTCTGGGTCCCTTGAAGAAATATCTCTCAGCTTGGCTATATCACTCTACTCTATCAACAGCAAACTCGGTGATGTACCCTCCAATGGTGCTATCAAACCAGTGATCTACTACTCTTGACATGATGTTGTCAACTCTCTTGACCTTCTTGATCAACGTCGATGTCCAAACTACAACAGTTCTATATTTGACCTCAAACTGGGTATCTGCCAACCTGGCTAACCACTCATATAGCTCCTGATGGATTATTCCAAAGAATATATCGTGTATATTAGTAAAAATATGTCTCTCCAACCAATCCTCTGTACTAATATTAAGGTTCTTTTCTGGGCTTCAGCGAAGTCCTTTTCCTGATCCTCTATCCACTTTTGAATCTTTGTCTTTGATGGAAACCACCTTGACATTCCCTAAAGAATATTCCTGTCCCGACAACAGAACCATTTGTTGGCACAGGGGTAGACCCAAGGTTCAACTCCAAGAGTGCACCAACAAGCCCTAACTATTATCCCTTTTGGCTACACATGCTAAGAAGATGCAGTCTCACTCGAAGCAACTATGGGGGGTTTGCAGGATAGAGATGTATACAACCAAGGGAAATGTCAAGTGGATCTAATACTAGAATGATACAACATGCATATATTACTTATCAACTTAGATCTACTTCACACAACTATAGATCGGATCTAACACGGCAATGCAATAATAGTATATCAATGACAAAGAATAGAGCAACAATCATACTCGACACAAGATATACATGGTTCACCCTTTCTCTAGGGCTACATACACAAAACTGTGCTTTATAATATATTAAGATGAAGCATACAGTTCTAATATGTGCTCTTAGCCAACATATCTTCTCTCTACTTCTCTCGATCTCTTTCCTTCCTGTGCACCCAGTTGCAGGACTTGATCTTTGCACCCAGTTTAAGATCTTACAATACCAGAAGGCTCTCACTCTTAGCACTTCTCTCTCTCGCATTACTTCTTACTCAATAACAATAACAATCGCAATCCAAAAAATTATCTTACCAACCCAACCCAGGTCCTCTTGACCTTTATTTATACTTTACAATAGCTCACTGACATCCTTAGGCTGAAGCCTAAGTGTCGAAACCCTATATACCAAAACCCTAGTGTCTAAAACCCTAGGTCAACTTGACCTGCATTTTCAGAGCTTCACCAGCCTGTCTTTCCTTCCTTCTCTCGTAGTGCTCCAAAGCATCTAACGATGGATTTTCCCGCTGGCTGTGTTGTCCACGGTCCTTATTCCTTGTTGACCTGTCATCCTCGATCTCCTTGTCCAACGACTTGATTTCTCGGAATTCACTCTACCTTTTCTGCTCTTTTTCTCACTTCGACCCAGTAACAATCACTGTGTCTTCTGTGAAGTTCTCGTTTTTCCTTTTCTTCCTTGATCTTTGCTTTCTTCCATAACCAAGTTCCAACATAGAAAGAACTCATTTATTTTGGTTTTGTGATCTCTTTGAATGAATTGAAGATGGATCATGAGAAGGTGAAAGCAATCAAAGAATGTTTTTCGCCAAGGAGTATATTTGAGGTAATAATATTCCATGGATTAGCAAGTTTTTACCGAAATTTCATCAAAAATTTTAGTGAGATTGGTGCACAAATGATGGATACAGTGAAGAAAAGACATAAGCCTTTCAAATGGACAAAAGAGGCTGAGAAGAGCTTCAACATATTGAAGGAAAAGATAACGAAACAACCGATTCTGGTATTACCGGATTTCGGGAAGACATTTCAGATGAGATGTGATGCAAGCGGAGTTGAAATTGGAGTGGTCTTAAGACAAGATAACATGCCTGTTTTATTTCAGTGAAAATATTAATGATGCTAAGAGAAAATAATCCACATATGACAAAGAGTTCTATGCCATAATTCAAGCCTTGAATAAATGGAGGCACTATCTCGTTCTGAAAGAGTTTGTTTTGTATAGCGATAATCAGGCTTGACAATTCATAACTATACAAGAGAAGTTAAACCAGATACATACCAAATGGATAGAGTTTATGCAAAATTTCATTTTTCTCATTAAACATATTTCTGGTAATGCTAACAAGGTTGTTGATCCATTGAGTAGGATATGTCTAATTTTGTAGGAATTTCAAGTGAAGACCTTAGGGTTTGACCACCTTAAGAAAATGTATCATGATGATCTAGATTTCAAAGAAGCATATGAAGCATGTGCAAATGATGTACTCAGAGACAGAAGCCAATGGGATAAATATCTGATTCAGGATGTGGTGTTGTTCAAAGGATGTCAGTTGTGCATACCAAAGTGCTCGATGAGGGAGAATTTGCTTAACAAAAGGCATAGTGGAGGTATAGCTGGACATTTCGACCATGAAAAAACATTTGCACAGTTGAATGGTTCATATTATTGGACAGTTATGAGAGAGGAGGTGAAAATGTTTGTGAACAAATGTAATATTTGCCAATATGCAAAAGGGAAGAGACAAAATACTGGGTTGTATCAACCATTGCCTATTCCAGAGAGGCCTTGGGATGCAATAAGCATGGAATTCGTGTTAGGATTGCCAAGGAAACAAAGGGGAAGTGATTCCATATTTTTGGTAGTGGACAAGGTTTCAAAGATGGCACACTTTATCCCATGCCAGAATACTAGTTATGCAACGCACATTGCTAAATTGTTTTTCGAGGAAGTTGTAAGACTCCATGGATTTCCCAAGAGTATTGTTTCAGATAGGGATACCAAATTTGTTGGTCATTTCTGGAGAACATTGTGGAAGAAGCTGGGAACAAAACTATCCTTTAGTTCTTCATATCACCCTAAAAAAAATGGACAGACAGAGGTGGTGAATCGAAGTTTAGGAGATTTGTTGAGGAGTTTGGTCACTGAACACCATAGCCAGTGGGATCAGATTTTAGCACAAGTGGAGTTTGCACATAATTAATCAGTGAACAGAAGTATAGAAAAGAGTCCATTTCAAATAGTGTATGGAATGAATTTGAGGGGAGTGTCAGAGTTAAGAGATTTGGAGCAGAGTGAATTTAGGAGCATTAGAGCCGAAGACTTCGCTGCAGAAATGTAGGAACTTCATAATCAGATCAAGGAGGAATTGAAGAAGAGAAATAGTGAATACAAACGCAGAGATGATCAACATAGGAGGAAACTTCAATTTGAAGTTGGATATCAATTTATAGCACATATTAGGAAGGAGAGGTTCCCAAGGGGAACATATAATAAACTAAAGCTGAAGAAGATAGGACCGTGCAAAATCCTAAGAAGATTTGGTGAGAATGATTTTGAGATAGATCTACCAGAAGATGCAGGTATATCTCCCATATTCAACATCGCAGAGCTCTATCCTTACATGGAAGTTGGAACCAGAGGACCCAAATATCATAAGGAGATACAATGGAAAAAAGAGATGCATGTAGCGGAGAAGCTGCAGATGGAGCAGATCGTAGATAAACGAATTGGTAAGAAGACCAGAAGGAAAACATATTTTGAGTATTTAGTAAAGTGGAAAGGACGACCAATAGAAGATGCTAGTTGGGTGAACGAAGAGGACATCCATAATCATGGAATGTTAGTGCAGGATCTCATGGACATGAGTCTATGAATATGTTAGCTAGAGGAGTATGATGCAGGAGCATCGCCAACAAAGCACAAGCGAAGGACAGCTAGGTGCACTAGCGCATGTTTTGAAGAAATTTAAAATTTTTAAGAGTACGTATCATGCAAATATTTTGAAAAGAAGTGTAATAAAAGAACATCTTAAATGTTTTAGATATGGATGATTTCATGAGGACATCGGGGAATGCATTTTCTTTTAATGAAGTTGAGTGCAGTACATATCCGATGTATTAGATATGATTTGTCTGTCACAAATATTTATTGTAGTAAATTCTGAGTAGTTGATAGCTTTTAATTCGATAGAATATCTTAGAGTAAGTTGGAGGGAAGAGCTCGAAGATCCCTCTTGTATAAAGCTTTGTATTATTGTTGAGAGAAGGTTGTTGAATATATTATATAGGTTGTTGTTGAAGTCGTTGTTGGCACTCTAGTTGTTGAGATTTGTCGCCATTCTAGCTGAGAGTTGAGAACTACCGAGAGCAGTGTATGAACATATGTATATCTCAATTGAATAAATATAACAGAGGAGTATTGTCCAAATGCGTGGTGTTGATGCATCTATGTGAATGAATGAACAATAGAATTTTTGTTTGTGTGGAATTCTATGTTATTTCTTGTTCTTTTGTTTATGTATGCATTTACATGGCTAAATGTATGAACTTATGAGGATTTAGATAAGTTTCAACTATTTCTCTTCTACGAGCAAGTGAAAGTGTGCATAGCATCCGCAAGGAGTGCATTGACAGAGTCTTTTTAGACTCATAAGCTTAGAAGATATAATGTGAACCTTATGCATGCAAGGTGTGCATAATGTCCGCAAGGTGTGCATGATAGAGTCCATTTTGACTCAGAAAATTATGGAGAGATATCCTAAAGAAAGTTTGTCCACAAGGAGTGTGTGACCGAGTCTTCTGACTCAGAAGCTCAAGAGGAGTAGCTAAAGTTGTCCACAGAGTGGCTATATTTAAGAAGAGAACCTGTTGCAAGGTGTGCACAAGATGAAATTCGACTAAGCATTGAAAGGAATATTCTGGGAAGATGAGAGTTCGAGGAGGAAAATGTTTATGAGGAAGAGTGGCACGAAATATTCAAAAGGGGAAGTCCTTTAAGTTTTCCCATACTCAGTAAAATGAGATCCATACAGGAGGGATTGGGATCATTCCAGACCGTCAGATCTGGGAGGAGTTGCATGGAGGTTAGTCATGAGGCATTTCAGAGGTTGGAGTTCAGGACACTTCAAGGTATTGAAAGGTGGGATCGTCAAAATCGTGAAGTGAATCTTAATCGTTGGCTACGAGGAGACATGTGGCAGTGGATTAGAGAATCTTGGAGTTAAGAGGTCTAGAGGAAGTAAGCGTGGGGTGAGTGAAGTTTCGTGAAGTCACGAAACCCAAAACATAGTTGGACCATCAGATCTAGGGAGACAAGTGGCAAAGATCCGTGAATTCGGAGAAACTTGTTTCAGAAAGAAACAAAAGAGGAGGGAGTAGTATTTCTGGAGCACAAAGTGGTGAAGTGTTGACCCGAGGTTATATCCCATGGTCACAGTAAGAGGATGGATTCTAGCACGAGAATAGTACTCACAATCGACATTGTCAAGCACTGAAGAGCATGGTTGCAAGTAGTACGAACTTGCACAGAACATCAAGGGGACCTGTGAGTGTATAATTTTCTCAGGGTTTGTTGAAGGCCCAAAGAACCAATTTGGTTTGAAGAATTTGAAGATCTAAGACCAGGAGGTCGCAAAATCCCCAGGAGGGAAGGAGGTCTTACATCATTTATGTACACTTAACCTTGTAATGAGCATTATTTGGTAGGGAACTTAGTTACTGCTAACAAGGGAACATAGATCATAAATGACCGTGGAGGTCATGTACACATTGGGTAAAATGTGATTAATGTAATTCATTATGAATTTTATTTGATGATCTTAATATTTAAGGCTATGGTGTGTGGAGGTATAGGAAATCAACACCTTTCCAATAAGACCATCAAATGGTAAGAGCTCACAACCAACACCTGGAAGTGAAACATGGAGTTTCAAGTAGAATAGATGAGGATCCATGAAGGTTGGGGTGTGGAGTCCTAAATCCATGGAAGATCAAGACGTGAAGTCTTGGATCTATGGTATAGATCAAGGCATGGAGTCTTGAATTTACTAGGGCATGCAATCCTATTTATAAGGAAAGGATGCAGATTCCTAATGAGTCTGGAGGATGTGCAATAGGGGTTTGGAATCCCTATTCTCCAGCAGAGAAAACACCACTCAAGGACACCAATAAACCAAGTGAGAAAATTTAAATTAAAACTTAAATTAATTTAATTTCAAATTACCCACTTTGAAGGGGTTTTAAATAAACAAATATTATTTTAATAAAAGGATGAAATTACTTATTTAAATAATGATAATAAATGGAAACTAATATAAGAAGACACATGACATGATGGATATTATAGTGATTTAGGTAATTTAATTAATAAGAAAATTATGGGAGTGCCACCTCAAAAGGAAGGTGATGAATAATAAGTATTTTTAGGAAGTAGATAAATAATGGAATTTTTCATGAGGGTGATGTGTCACCCCACTTAAAAACTATAAATAAAGAAGGAACCCCATGGTGTGTGGGTGACCTAGAGAGTACCCATATGTTCTTGGAATGGATTTGGGAAATTCTAAATTAGTTATCTAGGTATACTTTCTTGGGTGGAGGGTGATCTAAGTGGTGTTAGGAGTAAGAATTTCCTATATATCATCTATTTATGCATTCAGGTGGGGTTTGTGACCTCTTTAGCTTGGGGGTTCCAGAATGAGAAGTTTTCCCTGGACAAGGTTGGGTGGAAAATTTGGGTGGTATTTGTGAGTTGGAAAGGAAATTATGGAAGAGGGCAAAGAAATTGGTATTAGGTAAAAATTTTAGAATACTTTTTGATGGATTTTCTAAAATAAATAACCAAATTACTTCATTACTTAGGAAGGGAGAAAATTTTAAGTGGACAGATGAGTGTGATCAATATTTTTCCAAACTCAAGCAATGTTTGACTTCAATGCCAATACTAAAGGTACCAGATATGGATAGGCCATTTATAGTATGCAGTAATTCATCAAAGGAGGGATTAGGTGAAATATTATCCCAATATGGAAGAGTGATTTCTTATGCCTCTTGTAAATTAAGGCCACATGAAGTAATCTATACAAATCATGATTTGGAACTAGCATCTATAGTTCATGCTTTGCAGCTTTGGTGTCATTATTTGGTGGGTAGGAAATTTGAATTAAAGACATATCATAGAGGATTGCAACATATATTTTCTCAAAGTGATATTAATGCTAGACAAAGACAGTGGTCAGAGATCTTAAGTGAGTATGATTTTGACATAACTTACATCAAGAGTACTTTAAATAGAGTGTTTGATGCATTCAGTCAAAGACCACATATCTTTTTTGTCATTCCTTTGAAGGTTGATTTGCGAGAACACATCTTAAGGGATGGGGATGAAGATGATTGGTGTAAGGAAGTTAGAGTTGTCCTAGGAGGGAAAAATAATTACCCACGAAATATGGAGGGGTATTCTTGTGATGGTGATGGTATGGTGAGATTCATGAAGAGAATTGTAGTTTCTGATAGAGATGGGCTATGTGAGAATATTATGAAATAAGCTCGTCGTTATTTGTATATGGCCCATCCTGGCATCCAAAAGATGTATGCATATATAAGGAAAACTTTCTTTTGGAGTGGTGTAACGTCCCTCAACCACCCTAGTCGGGGACATGCCACTACTTCAAAACCATACTACTTTGAAACCAGATTGTAACACACTCCAGTCTTAAGCCACTGGGCTATGCATTTTCTGTTTGATATCACACACACACACACACACACACACACACACACATATATATATAATGCAATTTTAAACAGGCATAAACATTATGCTCATAGACATATTCACGTGGAAGAGACAATAAACACATACATGTAATATATACAGGAAATTCTGATAAACTTCAGACATGCACCTAAACACAACATTTAAACATAGCATGTAAAATTAACATAGAATTGGTGCTTATCCTTTTATGAGAATACCATTGATTGCATGCAGACCTTCCATGAACCTCCCATCCTTAGACTACGCTGCTCCAAGCTATCAGTAGTGGGTCACCCCTGAGTTGGGACTAAATTCCACCCAGGGTAAAGGAATCATAGGCTACGTTGAGACTACAAAAATCCGCACAATGAAATAGGAAGGATTCCCTCCAAGGATCCTACTTACAACCAATTATCACAGAATCTCATTCCCCACATGCATGCCCCACCCCAGGAATATACACCTTCACTGTACCATAGTCCATTAACTACTCCACTTCCCTTGCAGGGCTTCATCAATAGGTCAGATCAAGAATTCTCAGAGCTATGTAGTTGATGTTGGACTCCCTCTAGGAGAAATCAATTCCCCAACAATCTCTCTCACTTGGAGAGAGTTTCTCATAGGCTTGACAACTTTCTTCTTCAAACCATGGGCCTGAAGACCCTCCTCTTTAAACCACAGGACTGAAAACATACTTCTTATGTTCATCTCTTGAGTGGATCAAATAGCCACAGTAGCAAAATCGGGTAAGGAAAGGGATGAATCAAAAAATTACATAGGTTCACGATGGCAAAGGGTTCAACAATGACAAAAATGGATGACTGTGTGCCTGACCAGTGCATGAGTTTGTGTGTGAAAGAATGAGAAGAATGGAAAGAATGGTCATAATGGTGAGAGAAAACCCATGAGGAAATATGCCAAGAATGGTCATAATGGTGAGAGAAAACCCCCACACTGATGGAATTGCCCACATAACTTTTCATGCGTCCTCGATGAAACTTCACTCTTTAGGAGCTCGTTCCTCTCCACTTGGATTTCATTTCTCCCCCAAAGGAACTTAGGATAACAATTTATGTCCAAGCTTAGTATTTTAGGAATGTATTATAATATTCCCTTGGGTTAAGCCCTCAATCTTAGCCCCTTTTTCCTAGCCTCTTAGCCCCCTTCCCTTTCCCTTCCTAGAGGAGCTTAGTCCCCCATAACTCTTTCTTCGTGGTTGGTCTACACATAGCGATGTATTTTTATTAATAATGTGCATAGTTACATATACAAAAATAGGCTCTCTGGCCTTAGCATCTAGGCTCTCCGACCTAATGAACACATAAGCCTCTAACTTACAAATACTTGCCTCACCAGCGTATAAACTTCATTAAACATCATTACAATTCAGTAGGGGCTTGGCCTTGGGGTATTACAATCCCCTCCCCTTGGGGTATTGTCCTCAATGCAACTCTTTTACATAACATCTGGCAGATTTTCAAAATATTAAAAAAGATGCAGGTATTCCGCTCGCATAGCATCTTCATGCTTGCAAGTTGTGTCCTCAGGAACGTACCAGGTCCATTGGACCTTTACAAACCCTATGGATCGATTCGAGAGCTGTTTGATTTTTCGGTCCACAATGTGTACCAGATGCACTTGAAAAGCACTTTCTTTCTCCACATGAATCACATTCCAATCAATAACATGATTAACATCAGGTATTATTTATTAAACAATGATACATGGAATACATTATGTATAGACATAGATGTATAAAATGTAATCATGTAAGCTATTGGTCCAATCCTCTCTAGGATTTCAAACGGACCACAATAGATGGCTACCAACTTGGAATAATTTCCCAACTTCATGGAACTTTTTTTGGCCTTCAACTTCAAGAAAACATGATCACCCACTTTAAATTCCCTGTGAGTTCTTCCCTTGTCAACATAGATTTTCTTCCTATATTGGGAATACTTTAAATTCTATTTCATCTTCATCATTTTATCTTCCATTTCTCTAAGAAAATCTGGCCCAATCACTGCTCTGTCAGTTGGTTTGTCCTTACTTACTGGGGTGTTTCACTTTTTCCCATAAAGTGCCTCAAATGGGCTCATCTTCAATGACTCTTGGTACTTGTTATCACATGAAGTTATAAAGGGTCACATGTAGTAGTTATGGGTTATTCATCCTTATATTTTTGAAGTGTTCGTGGAAATATTGTATTTTCACCTACTGGAGGCATTTACAGACTCATAGTCCATCTACTAAGACTTTTCGTGTTTTTGAGGATTCATTGCATAACACTATAAAACACAGAGATTTTGTATCTCTTGGCGCTATGAAATTGTCTACATGGACTATTCTATAGTTGTGCTACCAAATGTGCTACAAAATCACCTATCCAGACAAAGAAAAGGTGCTACAGAATCACCTAGCCAGACACAGAAAATGCAATACGAAATCTACATAGCAGTTTTATAGAAGGGCGCTACAAAATTTCCTATAGCGGCTACTGTTAGAAATTTGATCATAAAACCAAAACAACAAAGTGGGTTTCTCTGAAATTTATTGTGGAGTAATATGACATCCATGTTGACTTTCTAACCAAATTTCAGCCTGACATAGTTTGTAATTTAAGGAAAATAATTAAAACACCAGCGCAATGCAGAATGTGCTGGAAATTCTTTGTTTTGCATAGTTGATTGGATATTTTCCTTGTTGGGAGGTAGCCACATGTCAAGGAGGGTTCGAATGAATTCTCATGGATCAGTTAGATGTAAAGGGACACCTGCACCTAAGTTTTATCTCCATTAAATACCTCATGTAGTGAGTTGGAAACAATTCATTAAAGACTTCCAACAACTTCCTAAAAATTAGCAGTTTGTTGGATTTTTGTCTCCTTGACTATTGCCACCTATCTCCAAGGCCTAGAATCCAATGGAAGAGATGGGATTCGACCTCCTAAGGATATTATGATGATTTTTCTATTTAAGAGAGGAGGGAGCTCTTGGAGAGGGGTTGGAATGATCTAGGGGGAAGAGGGCTTTTGAACCAGAGGAATTCAAAGTGTTGTCATTGTGTTCTTTTTCCTTTCTCTGTATCTTTTCAGACTTGTGATTCCTTATC
Source organism: Picea glauca (assembly GCA_000966675.3). Classification (NCBI taxonomy): domain Eukaryota; kingdom Viridiplantae; phylum Streptophyta; class Pinopsida; order Pinales; family Pinaceae; genus Picea; species Picea glauca. The sequence continues at coordinate 725,051 of JZKD02S0605288.1, read as the reverse complement.
AATGGAGATCAGTTTTTCTTTTCCATTTCTGTCTTCCTCTATGTACTAATGTTTAATGAGTGACTTATTTACTCTTGTTGTTATTCATATGACGATTGAATGAGGTTTTATTCTTTTCATTGGTGATGTAGAACTTGTTAATACACAAATTTTCACTGTGAATTTACTATCACAAGTGCTAGAAGTATCTATGACATGTTTAGATCACAATATTCTTTTTCTCATTCATTTATCAAGCTTGTTGACTGATATGATGTTGCCAAGGCCACTTTTTCTAAAGGATATAATTGGGAATGTGTACAGTAGATGAATTTGATTGTCCTTAAGGTCAAATCCCTGTGAATTTACAACTTATCTATCAAGATTAAATTTGAATTCTTTGCATGTTACCAAACTCACCTGATTACAATCTAAGGTGACTCTTGGAGTGGTAACAATACCCATTGTTGTAGGAAAATTCTACCAAGTGTAGATAATCTTCCCATTTAGATGGTTTTTCCATCACATACATCCTTAGCATATCCTCTATCACTTGGTTCACCCTTTCTGTTTTTGTTGGTTTTCCTCATATGAGATATAATCGATATATTATTACAATGATGAGTGTTCCATATATAGGGAAAATATGGTGACCATCCATGAAAGGATGCGTCCCTTGAATAATCAATAACTATTTATTATTATCATTTACTTATTATATATGATATTTAATAATCAATAATTATATTATTAATATTTATTGTAGGAGAATGTCTTCCCGATGTTTTCCAAACATAAAAACTCCTTCTCAAAGAGGAATACAATATGCAACATGCCAATATTGTCTTTGAAGTATACAAACTTCACCCTAGACTTATGACACTTGTATGTCAATCTTGGGAGACGTCTCTCTCCCACCTGAATCGAGGAGAAAATCCTTCTGCGGCTCTCCCTCTGAGCCAATTAATTAAAGATCACTCTAGGTCCGCATGTAATAACAGATAGCATATTGAGTCTTTATAATTCCTTTCCAAATCACCATGACTAGGACAAAGACTACACCAAGAGATTTCAACACAAGTACACACCTGTGAGTGAATGTTAGATTGATGCTAACTAACACGTGGAAAGCACTTCAAACACCTTGAGTGCATATTATTCCTTTTCATGATCAAGGAAAGAATACGTCTGGGCCTATTTACCATAAGTGCAACTTTATGATAAATGTATCTTATCTCGCTTGGTCTGCAGCCCAATCTAGGAGAATTTACACCCGATGTTGAAGCATCAACACTCCCTCTTAGCTATAGAGGTATCTTTCCATAATAGTACACAACTATTGTCCATAGACACATAGTATCTTCTAGTGGTACACAACCACCATATTAGAAAAAGTTTTGTCACACATGGCACTCCCATGTGGACTTCTAGAGGCCACACGCTCTAGAAACACTAGGGTAAACTCCCATAGTGTGTGACATCAAGGGTAAAATCCCTTGACATGTCCTCATGTGCTCCACACATGGGATATTGAGATATAATCCCAAATGCACTTATCCTTTCTAGAATAAGTGTCCCATGTATCCCTTATCGAATCAGTGTCCTCACAAATCAACTCAACTCAATTCACAAAGGATTAGGATATGGAGAAATTTTGTTACACATGGTACTCCATGTGGAATTCTCAAGGCTACACCCTCTAGAAACACTAGGGTCAACTCCCATAGTGTATGACGCCAAGGGTCAAATACCTTGACATGTCTTCATGTGATCTCCACATGGGACGTTGGGATATAAGCCCAAACACACTTATCCCTTCTCGGATAAGTGTCATCACAGATCAACTCAACTTATTCACAAAAGACTACAATCTGGAGAATGTCTCAGGAAGCTGCAAACATCAACACTCTGTCTTAGTGAGGGAGGCATTCTCTGCCATGCCAAGTATGTCACGAAAGTACTTGAACTTTGTCTTGGTTTGGTAAGAACATCAGAAACCTGCTCATCTGTAGGAAGGTACTACACCAATAGTTCCTTCCTTTTCACCATGTTTTGAATGTAATGGTACTTGATCTCAATGTGGTTCGATTTGTCATGAAACACTGGATTGTCTGAGATCTTCACACAAATTTGGTTACCATAATGAATAATGGTGGAATCCATCACATGTTTGGATAAATATGCAAGAATCTTGCGAAGCCACACTGCTTCACGGAATGTCATAATTAATGCAAAGTACTCTGCTTTTGTTGTGCTCAAAAGCCACAGAAGTTTGTCTCCTGCTACACCAGGAAACCATGGAAGATCCCAAAGTGAAGAAAAACCCGAAGGTGCTCTTTCTGTCCACTGCGATCCCTACCTAATCAAAGTCAATATATTCCTGCCATATCATATCAATACTAGAAGTATATCTCAGACCAGGTCCAACTATTCCTCAAAAGTATCTCAACACATACTTCACAACAATCCAGTTTGTCTATCTCAACTTACTCATAAAATGGATATGTGCACTCACTGCATAGAAAATATTTGGTTTGGTGTTAACCAGATACATCAATGATATAATCCATTGTTTTTACAGAGTCGAATCAATTTCGTCAGAATTGGAAGAATACACACTTATTTTCTTCGGATGTATCACCATTGGTGTAGCCATGGGATTCAATTTAAGCATCCAAACTTCTTCAATATCTCAACTGTGTACTTCCCCTGACTCATAAATATCTCATGAGTTCTCTATTACACCTCTAGTCCCAAGAAGTAGTGCATCATACCAAGGTCCTTAATCTCAAACTTAGAGGCCAACACATACTTGCATTCAACAATAAGGCTCTCTGTATCGATGAGGAATAAATCATCAATGTAGAGGACCAAAATCAGGGACTCACCATTAACAATATTGTAGTATAGGTTTGGATCAACAACACTTTTGTTAAAGCCCAAAAATCATCAGGTGTCCATCAATCCTCGCATACCAAGATCAAGGTGGTTGCTTGAGTCTATACAAGGCCTTCTTCAACCTGCACACATGAGACTCCTTCTCATGTATCATGAAACCATATGGATTCTCGAGGTATACTTCTTCCTCAATCTCTCCATTGGGAAAGTTTGTCTTTACATCCATCTGATGTACTCTCTAACCCATGAATGTTTCAAGGGAAATAATCATTCGGATAGAAGTGTATCGAGCAACAAGAGAAAATTTCTCGTCATAATCTATTCCCTCTGTTAGCACTAGGAGTCACCTTCAGGTTGCATGGAAGGTAAGCCCAATACCCATCGGGTTGTAAGTGAATGTAAGGGTATTTAAAGGGTCAAATGGAAAAGGACTCAAGTGATAATGTTCTAACTTAGATAACAGGGCTAGCATGCACCAACAATTAAGGTCTTGGATAACTTCAATCAGTAATTTGGGAGTAAGTATGAGTAGAAGGAAGACTTGGATGAGAGAAGTGTAGGGGTTGTTGTAAACATCAAGCCCACAAAAGCCTAAGGAGGAAAGTTTCTTAACACAAGATCTTCTTGAACTGAGAAACTAAGGAAGCTAAATAAACATTATGATAACATAATGATCAAACATCCATCATAACATTGCTACAATCATTCATGTGAATCATTCAAAGCATGAACATTTAGCATCAGAAGCAAATAGACTAAAAGAGAAGTTGATTTATATTAGTCAAAAAGTCTTAAGTCTAGTACATCACTAGATCACAGTTATTTCATCAAAATATTACAGTATAAGGGAGCCTTGCTCAACAATCTGAACCTACTAAAGCAAATGATCTATCTATTTATAACAAAAGGGAGGAAACAACTAGAGGTACCATCTGGCCCCCTTCCCTTTAAAAACTCTAAACATTTATTTGATCTAACAACTTATCTAACCACCTATGCTATAAACCAAGAAATTGTTGGTGACTAATCCAACTGAATTTCAAACTAATTTGATTCCCTTTTGCTGCACAACTCCTTGTTTTCCATGTGTCTTTCAAAGCATGTGGTTGTCTTAATGATGCCAGCTACTGCTTCTCCATCCTTCTTCATAATCAACTTATCCAAAAGTTGTTAGCTTAGTCCTCCTAGATCCCTAGTCTTTATTGGCAGCTTCTTTGGGTAGCCAATCTAGGTAGCGCACTACAAGGAGAAAAGGTAGTGCCTGTAGGTAGCGTCACTATGCTGCATATGTGTACAAAATATTCTCTTTGTGCAATATTTGGTAGCGCCTGTAGGTAGTACCCCTGTGTTGCACCTATGTGCAAACCTTTACCCTCTGTGAAATATTCGGTAGCACCTCTATGTTGCGCCTATGTGCCAATTATTTTCCCTCTATGAAATATTAGGTAGCACCATTGGGTAGCGCCACTTACGTTGCATCTGTGTGTAGGTTTGGGTAGCATTACAAAAATGCAGTGCCTTCAAGACTTGAACATGTGAAGAGTAATTTGTTGTTTTCCATGATGACAAAAACGTTTTAATCAAGAGCCTTGATTGCACAATAGGTGGTACCTTCTACTGATGGGGAAGCTAGCACTTAGTAAAAACCCAAAACCCAAATAGTTAAGCGCTTAGAATCCTATATAGATGGAAGAGATAATATTTGCATATTGGTTAGCCCTCCCAAAAAGATACATCCTCAAAAATGGGGCTTTGCCTTTACCAGCTATTTTGTCATTTTGACACTTAACCTCATACTCTTTCTGGTAGAAAGAGGATCTTCAATTAACACAACAAACTTCTTCTTCTTAGCATTGACAGGCTTATTTGGTGTAGTTGTGCTCGTGTTAGCTTTTGGTTTGTCATCTTCAATGGCAGCTTCAACCAACACCTATAGATTTCTTTGGGCTACCTCATCTTGAAAATGCTTCAGCTCTGCCTTTAGCTTCCTGTTATGAGATTGGAAGCCTCTGTTTTTCCTCTAGATATTCCTTAGTTGTCTATGAAGGGGATGGGCCCTCCTTGCTACAAATATTGACAATTCAAGGGTGTGACTATAGCCATCCATGAGCTCTTACATTTGAGCCAAGTTGACCTTATCTTCTTCTTTAAGATCAATTATTTATTTTCTTGCATCTCTAAGCTACTTGATAAGTCTTTTGTAGGTCTGACTGTCGGGAGGAACAGTGGCATGTACAATCTCACTAGGCTTTTTCTCAGACTCCTCTTCCTCTTGCATGGGAAGTGTCTTTTCTACCTCATCAGGTTCCTTGATGACTTTAATTTTATTCTTCTTTCTCAACATAGGAGTTTCATCTTTTCTTTCAATAGGCTTCTCATAGGTTTCATCTTTACTCTCCAAAGGTATTTTAGTACCTTTATCCTTACCCTTATGTACATGGGTTTATTGTTTCCCTTCAGTAGGCTGAGAACTACCTTTACCCTTCTTCCTCTGAATAAGGGTTTATGATTTTTCCTCCACAAGATTTTCAAAGCTCTTACCCTTCTTCTTTTGAATATGGGTTTCTGGTAAAGATTGTTCTTTGAAAATATCCTTAGGAATTGATGACCTTTTGAAAGGCCTTTTACCCTTGAATTCGACTGCTGGAGGAGAAGAGGGAAAGAGAAGATTCTTCCCTTTCTTGGATGTGTCCTTGGTAGAACAAGGCACCTCTTCTAACCCTGGTGGAGGAGGTGGTGAAACATCTTTGTGTGGATAAGGACAAACTTCCTCCTTAGCCTCCATGACCTGCTTGTTGATATCTAGAACTTGAATAGGGGTGTTGCCCTTTCTCTTCCTACTGGTTCTTGCTTTAGTATCACTGGTGGGTGATAAAGGACTTTCCTTCTGGGATTGAGAATTTGGTGCTAAGTCCAAATTGAAATGAGAGGTAACAACAAAATGCTCCCATGAAATCTCTTTCTTACCCAATTCCTCAGAGACTAGAATTCTAATTAATCCAGAGTGAAAAAGGCTAGAATCCAAATATTTAGATTTGGCCTGTATCCTGTCTGAAATCTTACCTATACTCCTCAACAAGTAATAAGGAACATTCATCTCAACCTTACCAGTAAAATGAGTAGATATAGTGCCTTATCCTAGGGCTATGGGGTCAGTTATTGAAACAAAAATAAAAAGAGAGTGATATTTACAATGACAAGAAGAGCCACTCAAGGCTCAAGCAAAGTACTTTTTCAGAAAATGCCCATTAAAAGGGACACCAAAAACCTCTTCATTCTCTATATTCTGCAACTTGAAAGTGTTATTAGAGAATACCTCAGAGATTTTGAAAGGACCGATCCATAAAGCTTCAAATTTACTGTGCTTGCCTTTATCCTGCTTCGGTGCATCCCACTTGAGCACCAGATCATCCAATTGAAAGTCTTCTTTGTTCACTTTTTTTTTGAAATCCTGCTTGATCTTCAGTTGATGGTCATCTAATTTGTCTACAAGCTACTCCCAGGTCTACTGCACTTCAACCAACTGTAAAATCCTTCTGATCATATGATCAGGTTCCCTTGATAATCATGGAAGAATTTTGCCACAGGTAAGGCAAGATGAGAAGGAAAAAATGCCTCAACTCCATATACCAGCTAGAAAGGGGAAAGTCCCAAGGACCTTTTCACTGTCACTTTGTCATCCCATAGATAAAATTTGATTTTTGAATCCCATGCCTTTTTGTTATTCTCTAACAACGTTTTAATGATCTTTATAATGATTTTGTTCAAGGATTCTGCAAGCCCATTTCCCTGTGGATAGTAAGGGGTGGAATGAATCAAAGTGATCCCAAACTGTTCACAGAACTGAATTAATGGTTCAGCCTTGAATGATGCAGCATTATCAGTGACGATTCTATTAGGACACCCAAACCTTGCTATGATGTCTTCTAGGAAAACAATGATCACTTTATGTGAAGCATTCCTTGTGGGAATAGCTTCAATCCATTTAGTAAAGTAATATGTAGCAGTCAATACCCATCTATGTTGACCATTGGAAGCGGGAAAGATTTCCCTGATAAAATCTAGGCCCCACTGTTAGAAGGGTCTTGAGGCTGCCACAAGATTTAATGGAAAAGATTTAATCTACTGCTTCTCGAAGAACTTATGACAATAGCACAAGATTTGATCTTAGCACAAACATCAGTGAACAAACTGGGCTATAAGTACCCTGCCTTGAGGATCTTGTAGGTCGTGGTTCTTCAATAATGATGCCCCCCACATAAACTGTCATGAAAATTAAACATAATCTTTTGGGATTCTTGGGGATCTAGGCATCTCAAAAGCACTCCTAATGGATCCTTCCAATACAAAATTTTATCAACAAGGGAGTACCTTATTGATTTTAGTTTTAAGGCCCTCACTTTGTTCCTTTCCATACCACTTGGGGGCTGTCAATTTTGCAGAAAAAATATAATGTCTTTGTACCAGCTGCAATTGTTGAATGTAGAAATGACTTGAGGACCTTTATCATTCATCTCATTCTGTTGATTTTCTAAACATGAGTGAATGAAATTCACCCCCAATGCTGAGCAATTTGATTTATCCAAGAGATTGGCCAAACCCTTGCCTTTAACCAATTTTTTGGGCCTAATCTCCAAATCAAATTCAAGTAGTTTAGCAATCCACTTACTTCTTTTTCTGTCTATATCAGTTTGAATAAGAATTTATTTTACAACAGCTGATGGGACATAAGAAATAACTCTTGAATGCAAGACATAAACTCTAAAGGACTTAAGAGCTTTAACCAATGCATAGGCTTGTTTGTCCATAATGTCATACTTTAGTTCTGCATCTCTCAATGCCCTACTGAAAAAGGAAATGGGTTGCTCTAAGCCTTCAACATTCTTCTGCAATAGGACTGTTGCTACTGTATCAAAAGAGGAAAAAGAAAAAATAAGAAAGTCCTTGGAGTAGTCAGGGATGACAAGAACCAGGGCTTCTGTCAAGGCTTTCTTTATTTGATCAAAAGAATCATGGGCCTCAACACTTCATTTGATTTCACTATCCTTCCTCAGCATGGTTGTGATATACTTAACTAACTCAACAAAATTTGACACAAATCTTCTCAAAAAGTTGATTTTTCCCAGAAATGATTGTACCTCTTTTTTAGATCTAGGGAGTGACAGTTTTTGTAGCCTCAACCCTACTGGAATCAATCCTTACCCCTTTAGCTGACATGATATGCCACAATAATTTTCCTTCTTTCATGGCAAACAATGATTTTTTTGGATTCAAAGAGAGGCCAAATGTTCTGCATTTCAAGAAAACCTTCCTTAAATGATCATAGTGTTCCTTATCAGACTGAGAATACATAGTTATCCCATCTAAAAAGATAAAACAAACTTATCCTTTTCTCCAATAAATTCTATGTCCATAGATCGTTGAAAAGTTTCCCCTACGTTCGTCAAACCAAAGGGCATCTTGGCGTACATAAATGTCCCCCAAGGAGTGGTAAAGGTTGTCTTCTCCCTATCTTCTGGAAAAATAGATACCTGATTGTATCGGGAAAATCTATCAACAATAGACATCCTGGCTTCTCCTGTACCCTTCTGTAATATGTGCTCCATCTTGGGTAAAGGATAATTATCCTTCTTTGAGATTTTGTTTAGATTTCAAAAATAAACACAAAGTCTGATTTCTCCATTCTTTTTTCTTACTAGGATCAAATTGGCTACCCATTTATAATACCTCAAAGGAATAATAATTTCTTCATCTAAAATCTTCTTAACTTCTTTCTCCATGATAGGAAACAACATAGGATTGATTTGCCTCAACTTTTTCCTGAAGGGTTTGGTGTTTTCTTTTAATGGGATCTTGTGCTCTATTATGCTTGTTTCATAAGTTCTGAGATCTTCATAAGTCCAAGCGAATACATCAACAAATTCTTTAAACAACTTAGCATATTCTGTCCTCTTCTTTTCTAATAGGTTGCTTGATAGTTTGACATATTTTGGATCCCTTTCAGTGCCCACATTTCACTTAGTTATATTTGCATCATCAGTGGATACCTTCCCTTTCAATGCCACATCATTCTCATCAAATAATATTTCCAAAGGAACCAGTCCCTTTGGTATATGATTACTAGGCAGCTGCACAATATGATGATTAGCAATTTTATTGAGAAAAACATTGACATGAGGAGTGACTTCTCATTCATGATCCTGATCAATCTGTAATGAAGAAAATTCATCAACAGTCTCAAGATAATTTTTAAGTTCTAAATCATCTTCGAACACCTTCCAATATTTTACGTTGTCCAGTATAGAAGGCCTGTATTTGACTTCTACATCATACTTGATTTTTGGTGGTATAGGAATTTTGAAGTTTCTTGCTGATACAGCAAAATAATCAGCCATGGCATTCTCTTCTCTAGGAATTAATGATATATTAAAAGCAAAGAAAAAACTGTCCACCAAATCCCACACTTCATTTCTGTAAGATCTAAGCCTAGGATGCTTTGTCTGATAAATATTTTTAATCTGATGGACTATCAATTCAGCATCCCCAAATACCAACATCTCTTCTATCCCCATGTATTTAGCTTCCCTCAAACCCAAGACAAGAGCCTCATACTCTGCCACATTATTAGTTGTCTCAAATTATAATTTATATGACAAAGATATAAGTTATTAAGTTGGTGAGACAAAGATCACCCCAGCACCAACACCTTCATTGGAAGAGGCTCCATCAAAGAACATCTTCCTGACATAAGTGGTTAGAATAGGCTCTTCAGGAAAGTTGATGTGATTTTTTCTGATTTCTAAAGGGGCTTTAGGAGCATCAGTGAGATGCAAAATACTAGATCCCAGATCTGTATCAAAAGAAAAAAAAGGGTGATTTGTGGGGTTTGCTTCATCACTAATGATGTAAGCCAATTGAGCTTCCCTGTAAAGTCTTCTATGCTCTCCCCCAAAAATAGGAATAGTAGCATAAGAGAGATCCATCTGCAAGGTTCCCCGAGTATTTTTATCTAGGACCTTGACAAGAGCATGCCAAACTTGGGGGGAACATAAAAAACTGTGATATCGATAAGTATACTCTTCAAGGGAAATTGAAATACAGTCACCACCATATCCTTAATGAATCCAAGACACTTGACTTTTTCGGAGTCAAAAGAATATAAATCATGATAAGTCTTTGTGACCTCTAACCGAAGTTTATGCATAATAGATTTTGGCATAAGATTGTTGGATGCCCCTGAATCCATGAGACAATTGTGTAGCACCTTATCATGTATATTCAGTGAAGTATAGAAAGGTGGGGATGAGTCATCTCTGTCTTCTATCAAAGGACCTAAAATCACCGCTGGTTTTTCATCTTGCAAATTTATTGAGTCAATCGCATTTGAAGATGATTATGGCTATAACATTTTGGATAAATATGTTTTAAAATCCTCATTTTTTACCAATTCCAAAAAATGTACAAGGATCTTTATTTTCTAGATCTCATTCTCAAAACTAAAGGGGAAGGATTCAAAATCTCTTTGGTTTCAAGAGAAGGATTTCTGATTAGAAATTGTGGGTTCTAAAAGTCTTTTTCCTTGCTGCTCATTGTCACAGCCTTGGCAGAATCTTCTTTTTGCATAGGATGATTAGGGGCATCAATTTTTTCTTCATTCTTCTTAGATCTCAGATTATATCTACTAGGATTTTCCTTTGCTTTCTCTCCCTTGCTTAACTCATTAATTTTAATATCTATTAAAAATTGCTTGTAAGAGGACTGATTCAAGTGTGGGCATGTGGATGTATCACCTAAGCAGTGAATCTTAGGATCAACTTCTACCTCTTCTTATTCTTCATCAACCACAAAATTATTTTGCAAAGGAGATTGTACGCTTTGATCATCTCTCTCTCTGTTTCTAGGATCTCTAGGAAAGATTTGTGGAGCATTATTTGGTCTCTTGTAGTTACCTTTGTTATCATTGTTTTGAGCATTTCTATATGTATGTTTCCCTTATGATTTTAATTTCTCAATTTCCATGGAAAGGGATTTTACTAATTTGTTCATCTCATCTACTTGTGAATGGACAACAAAGGAATCAGAGGTTGAAGCTTCATCTTTGTTCTTTCTCCTATCCCTATCATATTTCCCCCTAAGCTTATCTAATGCCACTATGTTGGATTCTACCTCTAAGGAAACCTCTTTCATGTGAACCAACGAAGGTGACCTTCTTTCTCTCAAAAGGAGGAAGAATTCAAAATCAAATGCACTGGCATAAGTGATTTTTTCCATAGTTTCAGTGGGTTTAATCTCATCAAGGATCTTCTTGTACATTTTGTTAAATCTTTTACAAAAGTCAGAGACAGACTCTCCTTCTTTCCTTTTCAAAGATCCAAATTCGGTGATGTAGTACAAAAAATCCTTTTTGTCACCCCAATGCCTCAAGAAGGCTTCATACAATGCCTCAATACCAATAATGGATCCAAGGGCCAGACCCCTAAACCACTTCCTAGCCTCACCAAAAAGGCTTTGGACGAAAACCCTCATCCAAACATCTTCATTTTCAATATTTGGGTTATCTGCATAGTTGTAGAAAGCAACAAGATGTTCCTCAGTTGTTACATCTTCTTCTCCTGTGAACTTAGGCATTTATTTCAAATAATATCTAGGAGGGAGAGAATTCAATGGCTGAGGTAAGACTAGAGGAGCATATCTGGCAGCCACTATGGCATCCATCCTATTTGCAAGGGGGTTAACAACTTCCATTTGATTTTTTATTCTTAGTGAACAAGAAGGAGAAGGATACTTGACTGTGTGCAGAGTTGGAGAGGAAGCAATGGATGAAGGGGGGGTTTTAGTTTTCACAATAGAAGGTTAAGTCTTGGAAGAGGATGGTAAGGCCTGAGAGGGAGATGAAGTTCGTACTTCTTTGGTAAAAAAAAATTTAACAAAAATAGGTGTAGCAAAACCTAAAGTAGGGAAATCTTCAAAACTATCAAGACTGAAAGACTTCTCAATATCAGGCGAAGAGAAAATATCAATGTTTTCTTCTTTCAATTTAGTTTCAAAGGAAGAGTATTCAACAAGAAACTCTTCAAAATCAATTTTTTTAGATACTTCAACAGAAGATAAAGGAATCTTACTTGATAAAACAACTCGAGTATCAAGAGTGGAATCATGCAACTGACCATAAGCACTTGTAGCAACAACATTTTTTTTTCTTGAGAAGATTTTCCCTTCCTGATTATCTTCTCTGGGTCAGCCTCAGGTGCTATCAAAGATAGCTGTGGATTTGATCGCGTATGTCTGCCTTTAGGTGTCAGAGATAAAACAATGGAGTGGCCAGGTGCAGTCTGCAATCTTTGAAATATTGAGTTCTAATGCACCTTTAGAACTAGAATACCGTGTCATTTTAATCCTAGGGAAAAGTCTTCAAATCGTTCCCTGGCAACGATGCCAAGAATGTTAGCACTAGGAGTCACCTTTAGATTGCATGGAAGGCAAGCCCAGTACCCATAAGGTTGTAAGTGAATGTAAGGGTGTTTAAAGGGTCAAATGGAAAAGGACTCAAGTGATAATGTTCTAACTCAGATAACAAGGCTAGCATGCACTAGAAATTAAGGTCTTGGCTAACTTCAATCAATAATTTGGGAGTAAGTATGAGTAGAAGGAAGACATGGATGAGAGAAGTGTAGGGGCTATTGTAAACATCAGGTTCACAAAAGCCTAAGGAGGAAAGTTTCTTAACACAAGATCTTCTTGAACTGAGAAACTAAGGAAGCTAAATAAACATCATGATAACATAATGATCAAACATCCATCATAACATCACCACAATCATTCATGTGAATCATTCAAAGAATGAACATTTAGCATCAGAAGCAAATATATTGAAAGAGAAGCCGATTTCTATTAGTCAAAAAGTCTTAAGTCCAATACATCACTAGATCACAGTTACTTCATCAAAATATTACACTATAAGGGAGCCTTGCTAAACCATCCAAACCTACTAAAGCAAATGATCTATCTATTTATAACAAAAGGGAGACAACAGTTGGAGGTACAAGTTGGCCCCCTTCCCTTGAAAAAATCTAAACATTTATTTGATCTAACAACTTATCTAACCACTTATGCTATAAAATAGGAAAATGTTAGTGACTAATCCAACTGAATTTCAAACTAATTTGATTCCCTTTTTCTACACAACTCCCTGTTTGCCATGTGTCTTTGAAAGCATGCTATTGTCTTCATGATGCCAGCTATTGATTCTCCATACTTCTTCATCATCAACTTATCCAGAATTTGTTAGCTTGGTCCTCCTAGATCCCTGGTCTTTATTGGCAGCTTCTTTGGGTAGCCAATCTAGGTAGCACACTACAAGGAGAAAAGGCAGTGCCTGTAGGTAGTGAAACTATGTTGCTTATGTGTACAGACTCCTCTCTCTGTGCAATATTGGGTAGTTCCTATAGGTAGTGCCCCTGTGTTGCACCTGTGTGCAAACCTTTACCCTCTATGAAATATTCGGTAGCGCCATTAGGTAGTGCCTTTGTGTTGTGCCTATGTGCCAATTATTTTCCCTCTGTGAAATAATAGGTAGCACCATTGCGTAGCACCACTTATGTTGCGTATGTGTGTAGGTTTGGGTAGCATTAGAAAAATGCAACGCCTTCAAACCTTGAACATGTGCAGAGTAATTTGTGGTTTTCCATGATGACAAAACCATTTTAATCAAGAGCCTTGACTGCACAATAGGTGGTGCCTTCTACCGATGGGGAAGCTAGCACTTAGTAAAAAAAAAAAACCCAAATAGTTAAGCACTTAGAATCCTGTATTGATGGCAGAGATAATATTTTCATATTGGTTAACCCTCCCAAAAATATACATCCTAAAAAATGGGGCTTACCCTTTACCAGTTATTTTGTCATTTTGACACTTAACCTCATACTCTTTCTGGTAGAAAGAGGATCTTCAATTGACACATTAGACTTCTTCTTCTTAGCATTGACAGAATTATTTGGTGTATTTTTTCTCTCCTTAGCTTCTGGTTTGTCATCTTCAATGGCAGCTTCAACCAACACTTGTATATTTATTTGGGCTACCTCATCTTGAAAATGCTTCAACTCTACCTTTAGCTTCTTGTTCTGAGATTGGAAGCCTTTGTTTTGCATGTAGAGATTCCTTAATTGTCTATGAAGGGGTTGGGCCCTCCTTGCTGCAAATATTTCCAAGCCAAGGGTGTGACTGTAGCCATCCATGATCGCTTTCATCTTAGCCAAGTTGACCTTATATTCTTCTTTAAGACGAGCTATTTTTTTTCTTGCATCACTAAGCTGCTTGATAAGTCTTTTGTAGGTCTGGCTGTCAGGAGGAACAGTGGCATGTACAGTCTCACTAGGATTTTTCTCACACTCCTCTTCCTCCTACATGGGAAGTCTCTTGTCTACCTCATCAGGTTCCTTGATGAATTTACTTTTATTCTTCTTTCTCAACACAAGGGTTTCATCTTTTCTTTCAATAGTCTTCTCAATGCCTTTCTCAAAGGTTTCATATTTACTCTCCAAAGGTATTTTAGTACATTTATCCTTACCCTTCTGTACAAGGGTTTATTGTTTCCTTTTAGTAGGTTGAGAACTACCTTTACCCTTATTCCTCTGAATAAGGGTTTCTAATTTTTCCTCCACAGGATTTTCAATGCTCTTACCCTTCTTCTTTTGAATAGGGGTTTTTGGTAAAGACTGCTCTTTGAAAACCTCCTTAGGAATTGATGACCTTGTGAAAGGCCTTTTACCCTTGATTTCGACTGCTGGAGGAGAAGAGGGAAATATAAGCTTCTTCCCTTTCTTGGATGAATCCTTGGTATAAGAAGGCACCTCTTATAACCCTGGTGTAGGAGGTGGTGAAAAATATCTGTGTGGAGAAGGAAAAACTTCCTCCTCAGCCTCCATGACATGCTTGCTGATCTCTGGAACTTGACTAGGGGTTCTTCCCTTTCTCTTCCTACCGGTTCCTGCTTTAGTAGCACTGGTGGGTGACAAAGGAATTTCCTTCTGTGATTGAGGAGTTGGTGCTAAATCCAACTTGAAATGAGAAGTAACAACAAAATGCTCCCATGAAATATCTTTCTTACCCAATTCCTCAGAGACTAGCATTCTGATTAATCCAGAGTGAAAAAGGATAGAATCCACATCTTTAGATTTGGCTTGTATCATGTCTGACATATTACCTATACCCCTCAATAAGTAATAAGGAACATTCATCTCAACCTTACCAGTAAAATATAGCAACAACCTTATATGGTACTGGTACAAGGTGTTGAATCTCCCTTCACAAGTAAAATATATCTGTATGATCTTCAATAATCTATCAAATTGTTAAATCAATTGACTTATTGGCATACTTTTGGACAAGTCAATGGCTTGATATTCAGGTTTAAAAAGATCTTTTTCATAGGCTGAACTCAAAGCCATGGATTTGAACCACCTTTCACCTATAATGGGGATCCCTGTTGCAGCTGAGATAGAGGCTTCAGTCACTTCAAACTCCAAATCCACAACCTTATTTTCCTTACCATCAAACTATAGTGAAAACTGTCATGTTACCTCTGGATGGCCTCTCTGCATGTTCTGACCAAAAGAGAGGCACCCTAGTCTTTTAAAATCCTCTCTTGCTATGGGTTCTGTAAAAAAAATATGCATGTCCACCGGTTCTATTCTAACCTCCTTGCCACCTTTGTGTGGCTTCCTCGATTGAGGAGTCTCCATGGCTCAAAATGAGGGCTTTTAAGAAGTTTAAGGGATGGTAATGACCAGGAGGGATTTGAATAGGGATTAAAATATATAGGGCTGATGCTTTTAGACAGACTGATGCTAGTAAGCCAGGAAATACTCTTTAGGAATTAAACCCTTAGGCTTGTATAGGTATTATGGAGTGTAAACAGTGAGGAGGTAGTTTGAATTTGTCCCTCTGCAATTGAGTGAAATGTCAAACCCCAAGGTGAAAGGAAGCAAGGAAAACATAGTTGATTTGAGCAATGCCTCTGGGTAGCACAACACATATGCAGAGGATAGGCTATTTACAGGCTTGCGACTTTAATGTAAAGAAAACAACAGTGATTAGACCATAGATACAAACAAAGAAAGTTACAGGTCCAAAGAGGAGAAAAACAAGGTTACCATGCAAATATGGATCCCTTAATACTGTGCAAGCTTAGCAAAACGAAAACCCAAGCATAAATTTCCTGTGAAAATTAATATGCAAAGGAGGTAACATGGGATACCTGTTGAGATCTTCAGCACAATCTTAGGATGAAATTTAAGAAAACCTCGGCCCTGGAATCTTTCTCAGCTTTGGATTTGGTTGACATGTGGTCGCCTGATCAAAAATTATGAATTTGCACAGCGCAGCACTGTTGAGTCTTTCAAATTAGAAACTGTTACCAAATCTCATAAATGAAAGATCTTTGAAGGCATATTTAACTGACTTCTGGCACTGAAAACAAGGGACATGACATCAGTCGTGGAAATCATGACTCGAGGTGGAGGTATAATGAATGTGATAGGCACTACGGTACTGCATGATGAGTAGGAAACACTTCCACTTCAAAATGTGATAGGACAAGTAAGCAAGGACAAGGAGGCATGCCTATGAGATCATGAGTGAGGAGGAAGGTGTGTCACATAAGTTTAGTAATGGGAGGGATCGACCTAGGGACAAGTCATGAAGGGGACCCAAATAAAACATGAGCTAGAAATGGTTCAAGGATCAAAAATCAATTTGAGGATCAAAATAGAGCTAAGACTAAAAACTTTAATCATCCAAGGTGTCCTACCAATCATAAAAAATTTAAAGGGATGAGACTTTAAAAGAAAAATTAAAATCTAAGGCTTGAAAAAAGATTGAAAACAAACTAAAATACCCAAGGCAGTTTAGTGTGATAATGTTGGCTCGATAGGGGATGGCATACCCCCTGTGGGCTACCAAGAATGAGTAGATATAGTGCCTTATCCTAGGGATATGGGGTCAGTTATTGAAACACAAATAAAAAGAGAATGATATTTACAATGACAAGAAGAGCCACTCAAGGCTCAAGCAAAGTAATTTTTCAGGAAATGCCCATTAACAGGGCCACCAAAGACCTCTTCATTCTCCATATTCTGCAACTTGAAAGTCTTATTAGAGAATACCTCGAAGATTTTGAAAGGACCGATCCATAAAGCTTCAAATTTACCGTGCTTGCCTTTATCCTGCTTCGGTGCATCCCACTTGAGCACCAGATCATCCAATTGAAAGTCTTCTTTGTTCACTTTTTTGTCAAAAGCCTACTTGATCTTCAGTTGATGGTCAATTGCTTTGTCTACAAGATGCTCTTGGGTCCGCTGCACTTCAACTAGCTGCTGAATCCTTCTATTCATATGATCAGGTTCCCCTTGATAATCTTGGAAGAATTTTGCCACAGGTAAGGAAAACTAAGAAGGAAAAACTGCCTCAACTCCATATACCAGCTGGAAAGGAGAAATTCACAAGGACCTTTTCATTGTCACTCTATTAGCCCATAGAGAAAATTTGAGTTTCAATTCCCATGCATTTTTGTTATCCTCTAACATCTTTTTAATGCTTTTGTTCGAGGATTCTGCAAGCTCGTTTCCCTATGGATAGTAACGGGTGGAATGAATCAAAGTGATCCCAAACTATTCACAGAACTAAATTAATGCTTCAACCTTGAATGATGCAGCATTATTATTGACGATTCTATCAGGATACCCAAACCTTGCTATGATGTCTTCCAAGAAACCAATGATCACTTTATGTGAAGCATTCCTTATGGGAATAGCTTCAATCCATTTAGTAAAGTAATTTGTAGTAGTCAAGATCCATTTATGTTGACCACTGGAAGCGAGATGGATTACCCTGATAAAATATAGGCCTCATTGCTGGAAGGGTCCTGAGGCTACCACATACTTTAATGAAAAAGACTTAAGTTGCTGCTTCCCAGAGAACTTCTGACACTTAGCACAGGCTCTGATCTTAGCACAAACGTCAGTGAAAAAACTGGTCCAGAAGTACCCATCTCTGAGGATATTGTATGTCTTGGTTCTCTAATAATGATTCCCCCCACATAAACTATCATGAAAATTAGACATAATCTTTTGGGCATATTGGGGATCTAGGCATATTAAAAGCACTCCTAATGGATCCTTCCAATACAAAATTTTATCAACAAGGCAATGCTTTATTGATTTGAGTTTTAAGGCCCTCACCTTGTTCCTTTCCATACCACTTCGGGGCTATAGATTTTGCAGAAAAAATATAATGTCTTTGTACCAGCTGCAATTGTCTAATGTATAAATGACTTGAGGACCTTTATCATTCATCTCATGCTGTTGATTTTCTGAACATGAGTGAATGAAATTCACCCCCAATGGTGAGCAATTTGATTCAGCCAAGAGCTTGGCCAAACCCTGGCCTTTAACCAATTTTTTGGGCCTAATCTCCAAATCAAATTCAAGTAGTTTAGCAATCCACTTGCTTCTTTTTCCATCTATATCAGGCTGAATAAGAATTTATTTTACAACAGTTGATGGGACATAAGAAATAACTCTTGAATGAAGGACATAAACTCTGAAAGACTTAAGATATTTACCCAATGCATAGGCTTGTTTTTCCATAATTTCATACTTTAGTTTTGCATCTCTCAATTCCCTACTAAAAAAGGCAATGCTCTGCTCTAAGCCTTCAACATTCTTCTGCAATATGAATGCTGCTACTGTATCAAAAGAGGCAAAAGAAAAAATAAGAAAGTCCTTGGAGTAGTCGGGGCTGACAAGAACCGGGGATTTTTTCAAGGATTTCTTTATTTGATTAAAATAATTACGGGCCTTAGTAGTCCATTTGAATTCACTATCCTTCCTCGGCATGGCTATGATATACTTAACTAACTCAACACAATTTGACACAAATCTTCTCAAAAAGTTGATTTTTCCCAGAACATATTGTACCTCCTTTTTAGATCTAGTGAGTGACAAAGTTTGTATAGCCTCAACCCTACCGGAATCAATCCTTACCCCTTCAGCTGACACAATATGCCCCAATAATTTTCCTTTTTTATGGAAAACAATGATTTTTTCGGATTCAAAGAGAGGCCAAATTTTTTGCATTTCAAGAAAACCTTTCTTAAATGATCATAGTGTTCCTTATCAGATTGAGAATACATAGTTATATCATGTAAATAGATAACAACAAACTTATCCTTTTCTCCAATAAATTCTATGTCCATAGCTCGCTGAAACGTTTCCCCTGCATTCATCAAACCAAAGGGCATCTTGGCGTACATAAATGTCCCCCAAGGAGTGGTAAAGGTCGTCTTCTCTCTGTCTTTTGGCAAAGCAGATACCTGATTGTATCTGGAAAATTTATCAACCATAGAGATCCTTCTTGCTCCTGTCACCTTCTATAATATGTGCTCCATCGTGGGTAAAGGATAATTATCCTTCTTTGAGATTCTGTTCACATTTCAGAAATCAACACAAAGTCTGATTTCTCCATTCTTTTTTCTTACTAGGACCAAATTGGCTACCCATTCAGAATACCTCAAAGGAATGATAATTTTTTCATTTAAAATCTTCTTAACTTCTTTCTCCATGACAGGCATCAACATAGGATTGATTTGCCTCAACGTTTTCCTGAAGGGTTTGGTGTTTTCTTTTAATGGGATCTTGTGCTCTATTATGCTTGTGTCATAAGTTGTGAGATCTTCATAAGTCCAAGCCAATACATAAAAAAATTATTTCAACAACTTAGTATATTATGCCCTCTTCTTTTATGATAGGTTGCTTGACAGTTTGACATATTTTGGATCCCTTTCAGTTCCCACATTGCACTCAGTTATATCTGCATCATCAGTGGATACCTTCCGTTTCAATGCCACATCATTCTCATCAAATAATATTTCCAAAGGAACCAGTCCCTTTGGTATATGATTACTAGGCAGTTGCCCGATATGATGATTAGAAATTTTATTGAGGAAAACATCAGCATGAGGAATGACTTCTGAATCATGATCCTAATCAATGTGTAATGCAGAAAATTCATCAATAGTCTCAAGAAAAATTTTAAGTTCTAAATCATCTTCGAACACCTTCCAATATTTTACATTGTCTGGTATAGAAGGTCTATATTTGACTTCTACATCATACTTGATTTTTGGTGGTATAGAAATTTTGAAGTTTCTTGTTGATACATCCAAAGAATCAGCCATGGTATTCTTCTCTCTAGGAATGAATGATATATTAAAAGAAGAGAAAAAATTGTCCACCAAATCCCATACTTCATTTCTGTAAGATCTAATCCTAGGATGCTTTGTCTGATAAATATTTTTAATTTGATGGACTATAAATTCAACATCCCCAAATACTGACAACTCTTGTATCCCCATGTATTTAGTTGCCCTCAAACCCAAGACAAGAGCCTCATACTTTGGATCATTATTAGTAGTCTCAAATTCTAGTTTATATGACAAAGATATAGTTTCTTGAGTTGGTGAGACAAACATCACCACAGCACTAGCACCTTCCTTGGAGGAGGCTCCATCAAAGAACATCTTCCAGACATAAGTGGTTAGAAGAGGCCCTTTAGGAAAGTTGATGGGATTTTTTCTGATTTCTAAAGGGGCTTCAGGAGCATCAGTGAGTTGCAAAATACTAGATCCCAGATCTGTATCAAAAGAAAAAATAGGGTGATTAGTGGGGTTTGCTTCATCACTAATGATGTAAGCTAATTGAGCTTCCCTGTAAAGTCTTCTATGCTCTCCCCCAAAAACAGGAATAGTATCATAAGAGAGATCCATCTGCAAGGTTCCCCCAAGTCTTTTTATCCAGGACCTTGACAAGAGCATGTGAAAATTGGGGGGAACATCAGCAACTACGATATCCATAAGTATACTCTTCATGGGTAACTGAAATATGATCACCATCATATCCTTAATGACTCCAAGACACTTGACTTTTCCGGAGTCAAAAGAATATAAATCATGATAAGTCTTTGTGACCTCTAACCCAAGTTCATCCATAACAGATTTTGGCATAAGATTGTGGGATGCCCCTAAATCCATGAGACAATTGTGTAGCACCTTATCATGTATATTCAATGAAGTATAGAAAGGTGGGGATGATTCATCTCTATCTTCTATCAAAGGACCTAAAATCATCGTTGGTTTTTCATCTTGCATATTTATTGAGTTAGTGGCATTTGAAGATGATTTTGGCTGTAACATTTTGGATAAATTATTTTTCAAATCCTCATTTTTTATCAATTCCAAAAAAGGTACAAGGATCTTTATTTTATGTATCTCATTCTCAAAACTGAAGGAAGGGGAAGGCTTCAAAATATCTTTGGTTTCAGGAGAAGGATTCCTAATCAGAACTTGTGGGTTCTAAAAGTCTTTTTCCTTGTTGCTCACTGTCACAGCCTTGGCAGAATATTCTTTTTGCATAGGCTGATTAGGGGCATCAATTTTTTCTTCATTCTTCTTAGATCTCAGATTATATCTACCAGTATTTTCCTTTTCTTTCTCTCCCTTTCTTAACTCATTAATTTGAATATCCATTAAAGATTGCTTGTAAGAGGACTAAGTCAATTGTGGGGATGGGGATGTATCACCTAAGTAGTGAATCTCATGATCAACTTCTACCTCCTCTTCTTCTTCATCAGCCACCAAATTATTTTTCAAAGGAGATTGTACCCTTTGATCATCTCTCTCTTTGTTTCTAGGATCTCTAGGAAAGATTTGGGGAGTATTTTTTGGTCTCCTGTAGTTACCTCTATTATCATTGTTTTGAGCATTTCTATATGTTTGTTTCCCTTTTGATTTTAATTTCTCAATTTCAGTGGAAAGGGATTTTAGTAATTTGGTCAACTCATCGACTTGTGAATGGACAACAGAGGAATCAAAAGTTGAAGCTTCAGATTTGTTCTTTCTCCTATCCCTATCAAATTTCCCCCTGAGATTATCTGATGCCACTATGTTGGATTCTACCTCTAAGGAAACATCTTTCATGTGAACCAATGAAGGTGACCTTCTTTCTCTCAAATGGAGGCAGAATTCAGAATCAAATGCACTGGCATAAGTGATTTTTTCCATAGTTTCAGTGGGTTTAATATCATCAGGGATCTTCTTGTACATTTTGTTAAATCTTTTAGGAAAGTCAGATAGAGACTCTCCTTCTTTCCTTTTCAAAGATCCAAATTTGGTGATGTACAAAAAATCCTTTTTGTCACCCCAATGCCTCAATACCAATAATGGATCCAGGGGCGAGACCCCTAAACCACTTCCTAGCCTCACCAAAAAGGCTTTGGACAAAAACCCTCATCCAAACATCTTCATTTTCAATATTTTGGTTATCTACATAGTTGTAGAAAGAAACAAGATGTTCCTCAGCTGTTACATCTTCTTCTCCCATGAACTTAGGAATCTATTTCAAATAATCTCCAGGAGGGAGAGCATTCAATGGATGAGGTAAGACTAGAGGAGCATATCTGGCAGCCACTATGGAATCCATCCTATTTTGAGGGTGGTTAACAACTACCATTTGATTTTGGATTCTTAGTGAACAAGAAGGAGAAGGAGACTTGACTGTGTGCAGAGTTGGAGGGGAAGGAACAGGTGAATGAGGGGTTTCAGTTTTCACAATAGAAGGTTGAGTCTTGGAAGAGGGTGGTAAGGCCTGAGAGGGAGATGAAGTTCCTACTTCTATGGCAACAAAAGTTTTAATAGAAATAGGTGTAGCAAAACCTAAAGTAGGGAAATCTTCAAAACTATCAAGACTGAAACACTTCTCAATATCAGGGGAAGAGAAAATATCAATGTTTTATTCTCTCAATTTAGTTTCAAAGGAAGAGTATTCAAAATGAAACTCTTCAAAATCAAGTTTTTTAGATACTTCAGCAGAAGATAAAGGAAGCTTACTTGATAAAACAACTCGAGTATCAAGAGTGGAATCAGGTAACTGACCAGAAGCACTTGTATCAACAATAGAATTTTGTTTTTGAGAATCTTTTCTCTTCTTGATTATCTTCTCTGGGTCAACCTTAGGTGCTACCAAAGGTAGATGTGGATTTGATCGTGTATGTCTTCCTTTAGGTGCTAGAGCTGAAACAATGGAATCGCCAGGTGCAGTCTGCAATCTTCGAAATTCTGAGTTCTAATGCACCTTTAGAACTAGAATACTGTGTCATTTTAATCCCAGGGAAAAGTCTTCAAAACGTTCCTCGACAACGATGCCAAGAATGTTATCACTAGGAGTCTCCTTCATATTGCATGGAAGGCAATCCTAGTACCCATCAGGTTTTAAGTGAATGTAAGGGTGTTTAAAGGGTCAAATGGAAAAGGACTCAAGCGATAATGTTCTAACTCAGATAACAGGGCTAGCATGCACCAAAAAATTAAGGTCATGGCTAACCTCAATCAGTAATTTGGGAGTAAGTATGAGTATAAGGAAGACTTGGATGAGAGAAGTGTAGGGGCTACTGTAAACATCAAGTCCAAAAAATCCTAAGGAGAAAAGTTTCTTAACACAAGATCTTCTTGAACTGAGAAACTAAGGAAGCTAAATAAACATCACAATAACATAATGATCAAACATCCATCATAACATCACCACAATCATTCATGTGAATCATTCAAAGAATGAACATTTAGCATAAGAAGCAAATAGACTGAAAGAGAAACTGATTTCAATTAGTCAAAAAGTCTTAAGTCCAGTACATCACTAGATCACAGTTACTTCATCAAAATATTATAGTATAAGGGAGAAAGAGGATATTCAAAGAGGATCTTCAATTGACATAGCAAACTTATTCTTCTTAGCATTGACAAGATTATTTGGTGTAGTTGTGCTCTCCTTAGTTGTTGGTTTGTCATCTTCAATGGCAACTTCAACCAACACCTACAGATTTCTTTGGGCTACCTCATATTGAAAATGCTTCAGCTCTGCCTTTAACTTCTTATTCTGAGATTGGAAGCCTTTGTTCTACCTCTAGAGATTCCTTAGTTTTCTATGAAGGGGTTGGGCCCTCCTTTCTATAAATATTGCCAAGTTAAGGGTGTGACTGTAGCCATCCATGAGCTCTTTCATCTGAGCCAAGTTGACCTTATCTTCTGATTTAAGACATGCTATTTTTTTTCTTGCATATCTAAGTTGCTTTATAATTCTTTTGTAGGTCTGACTGTGAGGAGGAACAATGGCATGCACACTCTCACTAGGATTTTTCTCAGACTCCTCTTCTGCCTGCATGGGAAGTGTCTTGTCTACCTCATTAAGTTCCTTTATAACTTTACTTTTATTCTTCTTTTTCAACACAGGGGTTTCATCTTTTCTTTGAATAGGCTTCTCAATGCCTTTCTCAAAGTTTTTATCTTTACTCTCCAAATGTCTTTTAGTACCTTTATCCTTACCCTTTTGTATAGGGGTTTCTTGTTTCCATTCAGTAGGCTAAGAACTACCTTTACCCTTCTTCCTCTGAATAAGGTTTTCTGATTTTTCCTCCACAAGATTTTTAATGCTCTTACCCTTCTTCTTTTGAATAGGGTTTTCTGGTAGAGACTGTTCTTTGAAAACCTCCTTAGGAGTTGATGACCTTGTGAAAGGCCTTTTACCCTTGATTTTGACTGCTGGAGGAGAAGAGGGAAAGAGAAGCTTCTTCCCTTTCTTGGATGCAACCTTGGTAGAAGAAGGAACCTCTTCTAACCCTAGTGGAGGAGGTGGTGAAAAATCTCTGTGTGGAGAAGGACAAACTTCCTCCTCAGCCTCCATGAGCTGCTTTTTTATCTCTAGAACTTGAACAGGGGTTCTGTCGTTTCTCTTCCTACGGGTTCTTGCTTTAGTAGCACTAGTGGGTGAAAAAGGACTTGATTTCTGTGATTGAGGAGTTGGTGCTAAATCCAACTTGAAATGAGAGGTAACAAAAACATTCTCCCATGAAATCTCTTTCTTACCCAATTCCTCAGAGACTAGCATTCTGATTAATCCAGAGTGAAAAAGGATAGAATCCACATCTTTAGATTTGTCCTATATCCTGTCTGACATCTTACCTATACTCCTCAACAAGTAATAAGGAACATTAATCTCAACCTTACCAATAAAATGTAGCAACAACCTTATATGGTACTAGTACAAGGTGTTGAATCTCCCTTCACAAGTAAAATATTTCTGTATGATCTTGAGTAATTTGTCAAATTGTTCAATCAATTGACTCCTTGGCATACTTTTGGACAAGTCATTGGCTTGATATTCAGGTTTTAAAATATCTTTTTCATAGGCTGAACTCAAAGCCATGGCTTTGAACCACCTTTCACCTATAATGGGGATCCCTATTGCAATGGAGATAGAGGCTTCAGTCACTTCAAACTCCAAATCCCCAACCTTATTTTTCTTACCATCAAACTGTAGTGAAAATTGTCTTGCTACCTCTGGATGGCCTCTCTGCATGTTTTGACAGAAAGAGAGGCACCCTACTCTTTGAAAGGCCTCTCTTGCTATGGGTTTTGTATTGAAAATATGCATGTCCACCGGTTTTGTTCTAACCACCTTGCCACCTTTGTGTGTCTTCCTCGATTGAGGAGTCTCGATGGCTCAAAATGAGGGATTTTAAGAAGTTTAAGGGATGGTAATGACCATGAAGGCTTTGAATAGGGATTCAAATAGATAAGGATGACTCTTTTAGAAAAACTGATGCTAGTAAGCCAAGCTAGACTTTTTAGGAATTAAACCCTTAGGCTTGTACAGGTATTCTGGAGTGTAAACAGTGAGGAGGTAGTTTGAATTTGGCCCTCTACAATTGAGTGAAAATTCAAACACCAAGGTGAAAGGAAGCAAGGAAAACAGAGTTGGTTTGAGCAACACCTTTGGGTAGCGCAACACATACGCAAAGGATAGGCTATTTACAGGCTTGTAACTTTAATGCTTAAAGAAAACAACAATGATTAGACCATAGATACATGTAAATAAATTTACATGTCTGGAGAGGAGAAAAGTAAGGTTACCATGAAAATATGGATCCCTTACTACTGTGAAATCTTAGCAAAATGAAAACCCGAGCACAAATTTCCTGTGAATATTAATACGCAGAGGAGGTAACATGGGATATATGTGCAATGGACACCTGTTGAGATATTCAATGAAATATTAGGATGAACTTTGAGAAAACTTCAGCCCTGGAATCTTTCTCAGTATCGGATTTGGTTGACATGCGGTCGCCTGATCGGAACTTACGAATTTGCATAGCACAACACTGTTGATTCTTTCAAATTAGAAATCGTTACCAAAGCTTATAAATGCAAGATCTTTGAAGGCATATTTAATCGAATTATGGCACTGAAAAAAAGGGACATGACATCAGTCGTAGAAATCATGACTCAAGGTGGAGGTATAATGAATGTGATAGGCGCTACAGAACTGCCTGATGAGTAGGCATCGCTTCCACTTCAAAACATGATAGGACAGGTAAGCAAGGACAAGGAGGCATGCCTACGAGATCATGAGTGAGGAGGAAGGTGTGTCACGTCAGTTTAGTAATGGGTGGGATCAACCTAGGGACAAGTCATGAAGGGGACCCAAATAAAACATGAGCTAGAAATGGTTCAAGGATCAAAAATCAATTTGAGGATCAAAATAGAGCTAAGACTCAAAACTTTAATCATCCAAGGGGTCCTACCAATCATAAAAAATTTAAAGGGATGAGACTTTAAAAGAAAAATTAAAATATAAGTCTTGGAAAAAGATTGAAAACAAACTAAAAGACCCAAGGAATTTTAGTGTGATAACACCCTCCACCTGAGAGAATCCTCTAGCAACAAATCTCATTTTTTGCTTCTCGATGCTCCCGTCAACTATGTGTTCGATCTTGTAGATCCATTTGGAAGTCACTACAGAATTCCCCTCAGGTTTCAGAACAATATCCCACACATCATTGTTCATGATGGATTGATACTCCTCGATCATGACATCTCTCCATACTGGATGACTAGTTTCATCCTCGTAACATGAAAGATGAAAATGAATGTTGTGGCTCATATTTTTTCCATAGAATGAATATATCTAAGGTCTCTTTCTCTGTCATAAGGTACCATGAGGATTTGCATGTCCTTCTTCCTCTTGCAAATTCCGACGAGCCCATGCAAGTATCTTCCAACCTACTGCAATATCTCTAGAAACATTAACTAGAGCTACAGGATCACTCAAATCAATTGGATCAATAGACTAAATTGTATTCGTCTGAAAAGGAATGTCATCTTGGACCATATTTGACATATAGAGGTTTCCTCATGAAACCAGTGTCTAAGATATATTGAGGGTTCCCTCATGGAACCAATGTCTCACAAGACATATCGAGGTTTCCTTGTGAAACCAAAGTCTTGGTTCCTTCATCTGACCATCTGAGGCATGTTAGGACGAAGTCTACATTCCCCCCTACTAGTCCACACAAGACCCTCAGGGGAGAATGTCTCATTATGCTTCCATATGGATGCAAGTAATAAATGGAACCAACTTCAATTTCTTTGCTTATTCCTTGGTTCTGAAGGAAGTATTAGACATCGACCAGGTCTAGCTCAACAATCTTGCAGTGGCCTTTGATCTAGGCAAGGCGACGGGTTAGTTATCGGGTCTCACTTCTCTTTATTTTCCTATGTGTATTGTGCTCTTAATCACTAGTTGCTTGGGGTTTGTGGGCTATAGTGTCCGGTGGATCTCGATGGTATAGAAGATATATTTCTTGGCATACTAGCAGGTGGGTGAAAATTGAAATTCATTTATACTAAGAATGATGCCCGACATTAATTTCAATTGCACCTGATCTTCATTCGAAACTTTGTGAACAAGAGATGCTTCGTGTTGGGGATCTCCACTAGTTACATGGGGTTGAGCACGATGGTTTACACCTCTATCCAGACTGCAATAGCTCCCCACAACAAATCCATTTTCCTTCTCTTGAATGTTTGGGTTCCTGCCATGGTCTGCTTCCTCTCAGTGCCCTTCGTTGGAAGGGAAACCAAAAGGAAATGGCACAAATGCAAAGGCCATTATTAGTGGAAATGTCCTACAGAATCGCCATAGTCATGGGTGTGTATATGCTTCTCTTGGATTTTTTTCCACTCTCATCCTCGTCTGGCAAGTTGCATGCATCAATTTTTCTTGGCCTTTTTCTCTCACCTGTGTCTCTCCCTTCTACGCTCTCTATCACAAACATGAAAACCCAAGCTGCAATTAAACTTCGATAGGTACATCGGGACGTGAAGGTCCTGCAATAGATGATGTATTGGACGAGAAATATGAGCCTGGGCCTTGACAACAACGTGTCCTGGGCTGACCTATGTGAAACCGAATCGAAATCTAGGCAGGTAGTCCATGGGGAGGATCATAGCACAATCCAACTGCTCTGTCTATTTTGTGTATGAATCCATTCTAGTAGATTTCTATTTTGTGCATGAATCCATTTTGGATATTGTCAACTAAAGGATGAACCCTATACTTCTCATATTGAATTCAAAGTATTCACCAAAGAAAACCATTCTATTTCATTTTTCCTGGGCCCTCCTGTGAGGGAGTCAAGCCCAACCCCCCTATGATACCATGTTGGTTTTTCTCATATGAGATATGTTCGATATATTATTACAATGATGAGTGTTCCATATATAGGGAACATATGATGACCATCCATGAAAGGATGTGTCCCTTGAATAATCAATAACTATTTATTATTATCATTTACTTATTATATATGATATTTAATAATCAATAATTATATTATTAATAATTATTCTAAGAGAATGTCTTCCCGATGTTGTCCAAACATCAACAATTTTCCCATTAGTATCTGGGTGATAAGTTGTGTTGAATTTCAGATTTGTTCCAAACCCTTTGAATAACCCCTTCCAGAACTTTGAGGTAAACTTTGGGTCTTTTTTAGACACAATTGTCTTGGGTATGCCATGCAAGCGTGCTACTTCCCTCATATAAACATCAACAACATTGGTTGCCTTGTGAGTAACCTTCATAGGAATGAAATGGGAAACATTAGTAAGCGTTTCCACCACCACCATGATAGCATCATGTTGCTTGCTTGTTCTAGGAAATTTGGTGATGAAATCCATTGTCACCACTTCCCACTTCCACTCAGGAATGGGAAATGGATGCATCAAGCCAGATGGGTGTCTCTGCTCAGACTTGACCCTTTGAAACTCCAAGAATTTAGCAATGTATTCAACAATCTCCCTCTTCATGCCTAGCCAATAATAGTGGCTCTTGAATGTTGAAACTGTTTTCTGATATCCTAGGTGTCCAGGATATGGTGCATTATGCATTTCTTTTAAAATCGTACTCCAAAATTCAGGAGAATTGGATACATAAAAAAATTTCCTCTACAAAAGAATTCCATCATTCCCCAATTCATAGTCTTCAACTTTTTGTTGCATTTTTCCTTCCTGCAATTTTGTTACCAAATCCTTGTACTACAAATCAGCTTTTGCAGCCTCAGAAATTCCACCTTTAAGATCAGTTTGATACATGCTAATGGTTGTAGCATGTATTTCATGCACCCTCCTGCTGAGTGAATCAGTCACTTTGTTCTCCTTTCCTTTGATGTGTTTAATATCAAAGTCATACTCACAGAGGAATTCCAACCATCTGCTTTGCCTAGCATTCAAAGTTGGCTCATCAAACAAATATTTCAAACTGTTATGGTTTGTCCTCAGTTCAAAACTCTTTCCCATGAGGTAGTGCCTCCACTTCTTCAAGGCATGAACTATGGATGCCAACTCCAAATCATGAGTGGCATAGAGCCTTTCATGCTCTTTTAGTTTTATGGATTCAAAACATATCACAAATTCATTCTGATCGAGGACTCCACCAAGTCCTTCCTTGCATGTTGTTGTGTCATTTTCGTCACTTGGGTGAGAAAAACGAGGGAACTTGCATGTCTATTTGGTCCTGCTAGATAAGACATAGGTTAGTGCATGAGTTAAAAAATCCAAGCACTTGAAATAAACAAGTAAGAAAACTAAAAACGACTAAGGAAATAAAACTAGAATGCATAAGAAACTTTGAACCAAAACAATCAACCAATGACCAAGATTATGCCACCAATGGATAACTATATTAGTTAGAAAAACAACGTAGAGAAATGAGGACTTATGAGTCCCCTCTTCCTCCTTGGGAGGTCTCTTGAGTTCCCTAATGGAGAGATCTTCGTACAATGGTAGAAAAAGAAAGCAAATGATGAAGAAATCAATCCCTATTCCCTCAAGAGGTGAGTGGAATGGCCTATTGGAATGTTGCTAGAATGCTCCAAGGATAAAAGAGGATTCTCAAGGGAGGATCTATATGCACCTGGAAATATTCATTTCTGGTGGAAGTGGAACTAGATTCCAAGTCTGATTCTTTAGGAGTGATTCATACTCCTTCTGCATGGTTGCTTGCCATAATGGATTTCCCACAACCTTATTGTAGGTTTGCGGATCAGTAGATTGAACCATATAGCAATGCATGGGCATCACAGGTTATGAAGTTGAAAATACATGAGAAGGCTCCTCATGCTGAGGTCGATCCCTCCTTGAATCCAATGGATTCCCTGCAAGGACACCTGTTTCCTGAAGTGTGAACTGTGTCTTCTTGGGCATCCGCTAAAGCTTCAATGTTGGCTTCTTATCTAGTTGTACTACCTTCTTATTTACATGTACAAAATCTGAGTGTATGGAATCATATCTGATGTCTTAAACTGATGGAAGCACAAGGGTATATGCATGTTGCACTGGAGGTGCATGCAAAGTACTCTCCTTATGTGTAAGTAGAAAAGAGGAGTCATCATCAGGAAACTTAGTGAATTTATATAACCTTGACTTGTGATCCACCTCACCAATTGCAATTATGGAATTGTCATGCATGTCAATTACTGAAACTGAATCTGATGTAAATTCAACCTTTTTACCTTTCTGAGTGATCTAATAAACTGAGAGAATATTCATAGAAAGATTTGTAACATATAAAACATTATCAAAACTGTCATTATGGAGTTCCACTCTCCCCTCTCCTGCTACTACTACTCGAGTATCATCCCCCATGAGAATAGGGGGTCTTGAGCATGGACTCAAAGAAGAGAAAACTTCCTCTTTTGTTTCCATATGATGGGATGCACTAGAATCTTTAATCCATGAATCAGATGAGAAATCAATTGCAATAAAAGCATGATGATTACCTTTCTTAGGAGAAGGATCTTCTTCCTTCTACTTCTTGACTTCCTCTGGAATGAAGTTTCCAAGGTTGTTATGTTGAACTGTCTGTGCCATAAGATCGATTTGTTCTTCATGTATGTTGGTTCTTCATGATTTGGTTTATTGCAGTAAGTGCACTGCTTTCCCTTCTTCACTTCTTGGAATCTGAAGAGTCATAGAAACCTGAAGAAACATTAAAGGGTTTGGAATATCCCTCCTTCTCGTTTTGTTTCTCCTTCCCGTTATGTTTGGATGATCCTTTTCCATCATGCATGGTGAGTGCATGTGCTTTGGGATCCTTGATTAGGCCCATCTGTTGGTTGTGGAGCCTGATTATCTTCCTGATTCAGAGGTCCTTGCTTTCAGTCGTGTTTATACCCCATGAAGTATTTACACCCCAGAAGTATGTACACTCTTCCACACAGGGGAGTGTAGAGGGGGGGTACCCCCTCTATGGGGTCCATGGGGGGCATCCCCCCGGCTGGGGGGTTTGGGGGCAAGTGGGCCCCCAGCAAGGGTTCGGGGGCGAAACCCCCGAAGCAAAAATTGCCTTGTAAAAGTATATTGTAATTTCATTGTAAATCTGGACCGTTCTTTATAAGGTCGCAGATCTAACGGTAGAGATTATGTTAGGGTTTTTTTCCCTAGAAGGCAACCCTCTTTTATGAGGGAAATGTGTCGTGGCTATGGTTGATGGTGAATATTGTATTATGAGAGAGGAGACTGTGAGAGAAAAAAGAGGAAGTTACAACGGGTTTTGTTGTAGGTTGTATCCCTTCATTTGCTGGATAATAATAAAGGAAGGACCTGGCAATTTCTCTGGTGGACGTAGCCCACACTGGGTGAGCCAC
>JZKD02S0605288.1:677259-688827 GCA_000966675.3 Picea glauca | reverse complement strand
ACTATTAAAATACTTTCAAAAGAATGATAAAAAATACATTAAAAAATTATGCTTAATCACATTCAAAAAGTTTATACCATTTAACATACACCAAAACATGATAATAGATGAGGATACCAAGATTTTGAGAGAGTGCAAAAGAATGATAAGAAATAAATTAAAAAATTATGCTTAATCACATTCAAAAAGTTTATACCATTTAACATACACCAAAACATGATAATAGATGAGGATACCAAGATTTTGAGAGTGCAAAATATCACAAAGTTAGGTTCAAAAATCACTTAAGACTTTAAGAGAGAAAACAAATCATTATCCAACTTCTTTGTAAGGCTAAGAAAAGATTCGAACATAAACATCCTCATGAAATAAAATCCACAAAGTTAAAATAAAGAAATCATGTATATTATCAAAACTTTTAGGATCCAAAGTATTCAACTCTACCTCAAGCATATACCTCTCATCTCATCCTACTTTCCAAACAAACTTTCCAAGGTGGTACTGATC
Source organism: Picea glauca (assembly GCA_000966675.3). Lineage (NCBI taxonomy): Eukaryota > Viridiplantae > Streptophyta > Pinopsida > Pinales > Pinaceae > Picea > Picea glauca. The sequence continues at coordinate 688,320 of JZKD02S0605288.1, read as the reverse complement.
TCGTTTGGAGTCTTGCATGCGGCAACATGAAACCATTGATCAGTTAAAATCAATTCAAGAAGAAGTCTTGTGGCTTCATCCTTTCGGTTCACCCATCTCATCTTCTCAATTGTTGATGTAGGTTTTGTTTCTGTCCCCATCGTCCAGTTGTATAGTCCTTTCATTCTGAGTTGGAATTCTGCCTTGGGCTTCCAATAAAAATAATTGTATGGTGTGAGGATTACCACCAAGTTTGATTGTATAATAGGTGTTCTATCCATCTCTCCCACTATTTTTGAGAACCCCTAAAAATTTACTCTCAATCTGCAAGTGAAAAACTAAGAAATATCTGTAGAAAGGGCACTTTAAGTGAAAATTCGTATCAATTTCAAGAGACGATCTTCCGACTTACTTTCTAAGCAAATGGTGAAGAATCTCACCAAATGGTTGAAAACCCACTTGCAGAATGGGTCTATTTACTTCTCACATGAGACGTTTCCTTAAAAATTTAATATTTTGGGAAAAAACACTGCAGAAAGGTATGATTACGGGTTCATATCAGTTTCAGGAGGCGATCTTCTGGCTTGATTTCTAAGCAAACAGTGATGAATCTATCCAAACGGTTGAAAACCCACTTGCATAATGGGTTGATTTACTTCTGAAAAGTCATTTCCTCAAAAAGTTAATATTTGAGAGAAATCACTACCGAAAGGTACGACCACGGATTTTTCTCGTCGAAACTCCACTTTTCCTTATTCTCTGGCTTGTCTGGCTTGCTCCAAGCAGCATAGGTATGATACGATGTCAATGTTTCATTTAAACCTACATAGGAGATCTAGCTAAAGCAAGTACAAATAAATATTATCAAGAAAGGAAGAGAGATTCAATATGGAAGAATGAAAAAATATATTCACACTACTCCAATGAGCTGATGATTGATACATAGATGATGATCAATATGATACAATGAATGAGTGAAACACACTCATATATAAGACAATACATTCCATAATAGCATAATGCATGTATTCATAATATCATAATAATGATGATCTAAAATAGAACTAATGAGTTAACTCCCACTGAACTAGTGTGCCCAAAATAGAATTTTCTCCAACAGTTGTGACGTGATTTCCAACCTGCTCTATCCATTTTGTGACTATGAGAAGGTACCATGGGGTTTGGGGGAGAGATCCTTCAAGTTTCTCATGTATAAAAGAAAATGATGTAGAAGTTTATGGTTCCTCAAAGTATGACAATCACTACTTCTATATTAGTATTCCATAGAGAAGGAATACTTGTCATTATGATGAAACTCCTCACGCTGGAAAAAAAAAAAGTAGAGTATACAATTGGTGGTTTGGAGGTGAGCCATATATAGAAGATAAGGGCGACTCGACATTAAGGGTTGTTGGAAAACCCTAACTATAATAATGAAAAATAACATAATTTCTAGAGCATGAGATTTGCAGTGTGGGCATGGGATATTGGGTAGATATATCAAATACGAAGAGGGTGTGCATTGTCTACGATTATATTTTAAGCATTGTTGGTTTGCTCGTGAATCCTTGAGCACAAGTTCTCTTAGATGGACTACCTCTCTTAAAAAATTTCTATCAAAGTGATAATGAAATCCATATCCTTGATGCACCTCTAGGTTGTCATGTTTCATAAAGACACCAAAACCTTAAAAGAACCCTTGGAAAAGAATTGAATTTATTTGGAGATCTGCAGTTATTGCTATATGCTGAGCGATCCTTTAAAGAAATTTGTGAGGCATTCTGGTAATATCTTCTTGATATATGAGAGCATAAATGGAATATCCTAGCTAGTAGATTCGTGTGAGAGAGACCCAAATAGATCGTTGGCTAGGGTAGAATATATATACAATATACGCTACAAGTCTAAGAGCTCCATAGACTTGAGTTGCTGGAAGTGCATGAAATTTAGGTAGGGAGTGGGAGAGAAGGGTTGGACTAGCTTCTTTGATACCAAATGACGTATATTCAGTGAATCCCTAACAAGTCTCAATGAGCCTCATCCTAAAGAAACCATGAACAAGAGAAGAAAAAAGAAGAAAACACTATACAAGAGAGAGGAGTTAAGATAGCAATTGAAAACCTAAAAAGAGTTACTTACCTCTATTCATCCTATTAATGGCCTTATATAGTTTTACAATGGGTCCACACAAGGATGCACACAACTCTATGGCTAAGAGAAATTAATACATAAAACCATTCGTGTATCCCCAGGGTTGGAAAGATGCAACTACCTAACTAGATGCTCACACATCAATAATACATAGTAAGCAAATATGGAAATAATGGGAGCGCTTCCTAGGCATTGGGTGCTAATGAGTCATGGTTGAATTTTTGGCTGAGGGGTGTATCCTCCTTGGGGAGGGTGCCCTGTCTACACCCTATCTATCTACATCATGACTTTACATTCAATTTAAACATGGGAAGAGATATTCGATGGTAGGTAGAGGATTCACTAAATTAAAAAATGTGCAAGGCATTATCTCCAAATTAATTCAAAAAATCATGCATATATATCATTATTAAATATCAATGTTCAAATTTAGAGACGAATCCAATATGCCATCAAGAAGATTAAAAATATGCAGTGTTTGAAATTCTAAAACCCCCTGATGAACTATCGAGGGTCTTTAAAAGATATCCATGACAAACTTTTTAAGTGGCCTAATAAACCATTGTGCCCTTCGAAATGATGTTACATTTGAACTTTAGAACATCCTAATGAACCATTGAAAAACTCTCAAATAAGATCTCTAAAGATCTCTAGGATCAACCTGATGAATATTGGGACGATCCAAAAGATGCCATAAACAAAAGTTGGAAACCTTCCCAATGAATGATTGGTGTGATTGGAAATAAGTGACATTCAAATGATTTTTGGAAATGGTTCACACCATTGGAGACCTTCGATCGAAGATATTAGTTACCTCTCGATGAATCATTGAGGGATTCGAAAAGATGCAACAATGCTTCTTTCAAAACCTCGAGGGACTATCGAGGTAACAAAAGATGACACATACGAAAGTTTAGATCTCCCCCACAAACCATCGAGAGTGTTCAAAAGATAGGAACATTAAAAAACTCACATCTTCTTGATGAACCAATAAGAAAGTTGAAACAAAAATGAAATAATAACTTTTAAAACATCTCGATGAATTATTAAGACACCTTTAAAAATGCAATAACATTTCTTTAACAATTCCACGTTGAACCATCAAGGTTGATGACAGGAAATGCATTGATTCTTGTACCTTCCATATAAATTGGGAGAGGTCTTCAAAATATATGTTAAGAAACCACTTTCAATGAACCTAATAAGCTCTTAGAAGATTTTCATAAATACAAACCATTAACCTTTTGAAAAGAATCACAAACTATTAAGATACTTTCAAAAGAGTGATAAAAAATACATTAAAAAATTATGCTTAATCACATTCAAAAAATTTATACCATTTAACATACACCAAAACATGATAATAGATGAGGATACCAAGCTTTTGAGAGTGCAAAATATCACAAAGTCAGGTTCAAAAATCACTTAAGACTTTTAGAGAGAAAACAAATCATTATCCAACTTCTTTGTAAGGCTAAGAAAAGATTCGAACATAAACATCCTCATGAAATAAAATCCACAAAGTTAAAATAAACGACAGTCCTAAGTCCATAGTTAAAATATTTGTCGAAATCTATAGAATAAAGGGTAGAAAAAGGTGCAAATCGGTGCAATTAGTTGAATTATATAGAAACAATCACTCAAATCTACCAATCTAACAATTTCTCACCTAATTAACCTACTACAAAGAAAATAAAATAACGTTTAAAATTTGTTCCAAACTTACATCACACATACTAAAGATAACCACACGGATATTTTACCCATGGAATGTTATGTTGGTGCCAGCGCAAGTACGGAAACCCTTGTAAATCGTGTTGGTCCCACCGCAGAGTTAAAAAAAGAGACACGACGTAACTAGGAAGAAGGGATCGCATGTTCGTTGCATCTGGTAAAGCAACCATGTTTTTCACAACACATTTCCACCACACTGTGAATTGCAACTTTTAGAAAGCCGGGTGGATTCCACCACACCGTGGATTGCAACTTTTTAAAAGTCGAGTGGACTTCGCCCCACATACACAAAAAACATGCCAGAAATTCACAAAGCAAGCAATGATAAGTATGGAGGCGGGCTTTGCCGAGGATCGTGAGCTAGGGAATTCTTTACCTTCTAAGGAAGGTTGTAGCAGAGCTAGCTAATTCCTTTTCTTGTCAATAAAGGTTACAGTGGACATGGCAGAAGCCATGGTTGTTAGCACGCTAATACAAACATTGACCTCTACCTTGGCTGGCAAACTTTTGCAAGAGGAAGAGGTATCACTCAGTATTAGTTTTAGAAATGATTTTGAACATATTTGTGACGAACTTGTCTCCATTAAAATGCTGTTGAACGATGCTAGAAAGAAGAGAAGCACCCGTTCAATGTCCAATTGGCTAGACAAACTTGAATATTTCCTCTACGATGCTCTCAACATAGTGAAGGATTGCAGAGCAGTTCGGAAGTTTGGCAACCTCATATTCCGCTATCGGATGGCTTGCAAGATTAGGGGTCTGAGAGAGAGAATCAACTAAATATCTGAAACATCTTACATGCGTTCTCGATTTGAATGCATTTAATGAAGAGAATTCAGAAGACAAGAGGGAGACATCAAGTGTTTTTCTTAAAGAAATATAGCATGTGGGCATTGATAATGACATTAAACAGATCACTAAGTTTATACTGAGTGAAGACTCTCATCGAGTCATTGCCGTTCTGGGAATGGGAGGGATGGGAAAAACCTTTTTGGTTCAACAAGTATTCAAAAGCCAAAGAGTCAAACAATTTTTAGCCAGCTCTGGAATGTTCAAAACTCCATGGAGTGTTCTAATCCTTCCATCCTTGATCTACAACTTGACTTTGACTTTTCCTCGTCCTATAATTTTAGTTGTCGAGTCATCCCCTAGGAAAACGTCACCTTTATTATACTTTTCATATTCACAAAACCACTCTTTATTGGAGTCATATGAAAATAAGCACTTGAATCGATCAACCATATATCATGATCTGTGTGCATGCTTAAAAAATCCAAGTACACAAGTTATTGATATATCTGGCTTGCGAGCTGTTGGATATACTCTTGGGAGGTTGTTGTTCCCATGGTCAAAAAAAAAAATCCAAGTACACATCCTCTCCTTCCTCTTAGGAAATCTTCCCTTCTGTAGCAAGAACATCATTAGATCCCCTCCCTTTATCAATGTTTTTAGATCTACAATCCTTCTTATAATGCCCAACTTTACCACATTTCAACATTTTTTTAAAGATTTTCTTGGAGATTTAGATCTACCTCTAGATTTTGATCTACCCCCTAGAGATTTATTTGTATTTCTAACTTAGGAACAACCTCTTACAAATAAGGCATCCATGCTCTCACTATCCATGGTTTTTCGCCTCATATCTTTCAATAACAATGATGCATCCACATCATCAAATGTTAATGTTGTTGTATTACTCCCAATAGCTACAACTTGACTATCCTATGAATGTGGCAAAGAACATAGTAAACTGATACACTAATCTTAGTAAGAAATTTTAATATCAACATACAACAACTGACTTACCATAGTGTTAAAGGAATTTAGATGCTCTCTAATGAAGTCTCCTTCATTCATCCTTAGGAGATACAACTTCTTTCAAAGGAAAAGTTTGTTTACCACAGACTTAGACTGATTTACAAATTCCCTAACTTATCCCATAATGCCTTGGTTGTAGCTTCTCCCAAGGCATTTAATAACACTAAATACACAACTAGATTGTACTCTTTGTCTTTCTTTCAAACTTTGTCCAATTTTCTACTGACATACCCGTAGGTGCAGAACCAAGATCCAAAACAACCCACTGTTCTCTGTCTACAACAAGGTCCTCCATCTCAAGCTTCCATAACTCATTTGAGCTTATCCCATTAAATTTCTTAATCTCGATTTTAGAACAACTTGCTATTCTCTTTCAGCATAAGAATTACCAGTGCAAAGCTCCCACTAAAACCAGATTTATAATAGATTCAAGATAAACTTGCTTGATCAAAATAAGGAGTCAAACCCTTACTAGCAAAGACTTTCCCCTTAAACCAATAATCCCTCTCTAGTTTTAAACTTGAGAATTGAAACCTCCCATAATTAGCATTTCTTTGTATGCAAATTATACTAGAAAAAATCATATTTTCAAAGCTTTTCATTGTGTGCAATGGAACCTAGAARCCTTAAGYTTTTTAAAGAYTTGAAATAAGARGTAATTATAATGTTTATTGGTTACAATTTGTRCAATTCTTTTTTGAAAGTTAAGTTTTATTATTAGTATTGKTCCAWTTTAAAATAATTTARATAGTTAAAATTAATAAAAATATATATCATTTTTAAAAAATATTAGAAAATAATAATTTAACTATTAATAAAATTGTTTTAGAAAATAATATTTTTTATTTAGTAAAAATTATGGTTAAATTTAATAAAAATTTAAAATTAAATTTTATTACTATCTTTAAGTTTTAAAATAATTTAAATAATTAAATTTAAAAATAAATAAATTTTACATATGTAAGAAAACAGCTTTTACAAAAAAAATATACAATTTAAGTACCAAATAAAAATACATGATTGAAGTGGGTTTTTTTTTGGGTGGTGAAACTAACACTTTAATTATTTCAAATAATGAAAAAGATAGAGTTATCTTGTTTGGTCTTTTCCTTATAATATGGTTTCACTGCACTATAAAGTAAGCCAATATTGGGATTGTGACTTTAACTTCATGTCCATAGAATAGGAAATAGTTTGGTATCAAATTGCGATTTTTGTTTCATGTCCATTGAATATGAAATAGTTTGGAAGAAGATGATACAATATCAGATTTTCCAAAACAACAAAATTTCTTTGTCAAAATTTCAAATTACAATAACGAAAGAAAAAAAAAATACTACAGAAATAGACTGCTGTTTCAAAATTACCAACTCCTGTAGAATTAACCATACTGATTACTGCTGCTTTCATTTCCATGACGCACTGAATGTATGTGTCCAATGAAAGTGTTCAATAATCAGGTATGAATATGGGCCTGAAGTAAAACAATTATGCAGTGTTCACCCTCCTTTTTCTCTGGTTATTATTGACTTGAAGGTAAGCTTATCCGTAAAATTTAGGTTATTGACTTTACATTCAAGTTGCTCACTTGACTGGGCTGGAAGAGCAATTAAAAAAGTAGGAGCTATCGAGATACCCACAAACCTTGTTTGCTGTCACAGCAATTCTATCATAAATTTTGGACAGTTTGACGGAGAATTTCTGTCAAACACCCATCAAGATACTAGTGGTTTATCGTTGAAAAATGATAGATATCGACATACGATTGGGTGGGGCGTTCAAAGGTCAAGCGAGATGATTCTTCTACAATAATTATTAACCAACAATAGTATCTTTCCTACTAACTTTTAAAAGTGATAGCGATGGGCCAAGTGATAGGATTCTGTCAGAAATTTTGCCAACTGGAACTTGTGGACTCATTCTAACCATGGACGAGTAGAGTAGTGGCATTCTGACAAATTGTTTGAAGGGGTGGATGGCCCACTAGAACACGTAGACCCATTCTCCTTTCTATACTAACTTTTAAAGTGATAGCAATGGGAAGTGACACGGTTCTGCCCAAAATTTTGAAATGATATCATGGGCCAGTAGAACTTACCATTTTCCACAAGTGATAGCAATGGCAAAGTGATAGGACTCTGCCAGAAATTTTAAAGTGGCAACATGACAAGTGAAACTTGTGGACCCATTCTACCAGCAATAATATATTTCCTACTAACTTATAGGAGTGATAGCGATGGGCTAAGTGATAGGATTGAAGTGATATATATAGTCAAGTGTAACTTGTCTGCTAGTAATATGCAATTGACAAAGACTATCCACCATGCACAAGTTGAATCATTGGGACTCTCGCATGGTGCGAGTGCCATGCCATGCTATGCATTCAGGTACTTTTTCCGACCTCTTCTCCCTTGTCAGATTCCGGCAACGAATTTATGCCCGTTCATAATCCAAATGCCATCTCTGTTTGCTTTACTCTCGCCATTTGCGGATGGTTGCAATCCAATACCCACGGACCTGCTAGAATTAAACACGGTCAATGTCGTAAGCATCGACAAACAATGTTGTGTAGCCTGAGGGGACTGCAACATCATGGTAAATTTGAATTTGAAAATGGGCACGCCCATTATAGTCTCTGCCTAGTTTTAATGAAAAATACCCCCTCCTTGTCTCCATTTGAATTTTGATGTCCCACCTCATTATCAGAAACTTGTTCTGCAATTGTTTTATGTTATCCAGCTTGTTGAACATCTAGTTTACTCATTCATAATAAGAGCTTGGTCAAGATCGATCCCTAGCATCATTATACGATTTTCTTCTTCAACCCCTAGAACGCGTTGAAAGAAAATCAATGTCACTGTATGAAACGATGCAAGGTAGGCACACTCCATCTCAGCGATAAATTGTATGCGGTTTGATTTTGGTTCGAAAACTTTGTTAGACAGCGCTTGAGAATTTGACCAGAAGAAAGGCAAGAAAGGAGAGAGGTATTATCATGAGTGATCACCATGTGCAGACAGTTGCAGTGTGGAAAGGGCATGGGGTGACAACATTCTTGCAAATTGGGGATGTTATTGGCATGGGGTGACCACATTCTTGCAAATTGGGGGTGTTATTGGCATCACCAATGATTCTTGCTTGTTGGCATGGGGCTATTATTGGCACCACCAATGATTCTTGGAAATATCAAGTTGGCTGACTAATGGTGTGGTGAGACAAGTAACGATTTTATCAGTTTTAATGATTTGTTATGTTTAATGCTTTCTTTGAATGATTTTTTGATATGTTGGAATAATATTTTGTTAACATAGTCCAGATTGAAGGGGCGATGGTGGTGGTGGGGGGTTTTATGATATTTTATAAGTATTTGTTTACTCAGTTTAGAAGGTATTCCTAATAAATTTATTCATATAAATAGTTGTATCATTTAAAAGGATTTAAATAGGGAAATGAGTTGACTAAATCTTTTAAGTTATTTTGGAAATTATTTATTAACACACTATCTTATTTGAAAGCATAGATTGTTATTTCAATGTAATCCTAACAAAAGTATAGATTGTGAGGAAGGATGCAATTATATGCATCGCTGTTCCATTTCCCAGGGCTACATTGTCAACAAGAATCCTATAAAGTTCCATTAAAGTCCACAATTTTTTATTGTAAATCACTTTATTATCAAAACAAGTAAGCAAAAGAAGCATAAACATGGATACATGATGCACCCTCCAAACATCTTTTATCTCCTTTTTAGAAAATGTCTCCAAAATAATTATTAGGCATTTCTCCTCACTTTAAGAAAATGTCTCGAGAATAATTATTCACCCTTTCTCCTTGCTTTAAGAAAATGTCTTCACAATAATTCATTTTCTTTTTGGACATGCTATCAAATTATTATTTTCAAAATAAATAGGTATTAATTACAATTTTTGGGACACCATCCTCTATCAAAAGTTGGTATATATACATTTCCAATTAATGTTATACCATTTAAAACTTAGTATATGTACATTTCCAATAAATTATATAATGTTTATAAAACTTAGTATATGTACATTTGAACCAATAAATTATATAATGTTTATAGATAATTTTAAATTGGTGTATATATTTTATTGGATACCATGTCAAATCAAATTTTAAATATTATAATAATAAAAAATTAGGAAATATTATATTTTTACTTATGATTCAAATATGATATTACAACTATAAGTGTTAAATATTGAAATGATAAACTAACTTATAAAGAAAAATGGAAACATGATGAAGTTAGATAAAATATAAATCCATATTAACCTTCGATTTATGAAGCATTATCTTTTTAGAGTAAAAAATTGAGAGGCCCCCATAACATTCATAATAGTGATTCACTACTAAACCTATTCATAATTGATTTGTAAAATTACAATCCATTATAACTATAGGCTATGTAATTTCCACATGCATAAATTTAAGTTGTGTTTCACAAATTTCTTTTGTGAAATAAGTCAATGAATTGAAATCGACATACAATAAGCAATGAGCATATTGGAGGAACAACAAAATAATAATAAATCAAACTTTAGTTGAAATTATAAAATTTACAAAAACTAAAATCAATGCATGAAATATTGATAACAATGTATTCAAAATAATTTTGTACATTGTAAAAGCACTAGAATCAATACACTATCAATTGTATTTATAGTATGTCTATATCATCAACCACATAAACCTTCTTATAAGATTTTACATTTAAGATTGCTTAGTTTATATATACCTATTATAATAGAAGATAACAATAATTAACTAAAAAGTACATTTACATAATACTTTTTTAAATCCCAAAAGCGAAAGTTGAAATGAATCTTCATTATATATTTAAAATATATATTTATATAATAACAAAACTAACAAGAACCTTATTAAACCTATATAAAGTGATTACAGGTCTTACTCTGTGGGGCTGGCCAAATGTTCGGAGGCATGAGACAATAACCTTCCCAAAAGCCTATCTAAAGTAGCTTCTAGCATGTCCTTTTCTGTTGACCCATAAGAGACAGAATCCCTGCTTTGGCAAAGGTAAACTGTTTGAGTATTAGCCACAACTCTTAGTGCTAGCAATTTCGTATGTACATAGGAAGAACTTCTTCCCTTGATCCAATGGTACCCCAAGGATGGTTGTAACCCGAGGGTAGTAAAGTCCAGCATTGAACCGCACCATRAATTTTGTGAGTTAGACACCCTAGGGATTGAAGTGTAGCGAGAGAGTGCTCATGGCCTCTTGTATCATATTAATTACCCCAGCTCAGTGGGAATCTTCCCATTCTAGGATTATCCGATGGTTGGGTGGGAAAAGTGGCATGGCAATCTAGTTCACTTTTCATCCAAGATAAGTGT
>JZKD02S0605288.1:637884-664277 GCA_000966675.3 Picea glauca | reverse complement strand
GCTAGTAATATACAGTCAACAAAGACTATCCACCATGCAAGAGCCGAATCATTGGGACTCCCGCATGGTGCTAGTGCCATGCCATGCATTCAGGTACCTTTTCTGACCTCTTCTTCCTTGTCGGATTCCGACAACAAATTTCTGCCTGTTCGGAATCCAAACATCATCTTTGTTTGCTTTACTCTCGCTATTTGTGGATGGCTACAATCCAATACCCACGGACCTGCTAGCATTAAACACGGTCAGTGTCGTAAGAATCGGCAGACAGTCCTATGTATCCTGAGGGGACTAGGACTGTAACATCATGGTAAATTTGAATTTCAAAATGGGCACGCCCATTATAGTCTTTGCCTAGTTTTAATGAAAAATTCCCCCTCCCTGTGTCCATTTGAATTTTGATGTCCCACCTCGTTATCAAAAACTTGTTTTGCAGTTGTTTTATGTTATCCATCTTGTTGAACATCTAGTTTACTCATCCACAATAAGAACTTGGTCAAGATCGATTCCCAACATCATTATACGATTTTCTTCTTCAACCCTAGAACACATTGAAAGAAAATCAAAGTCACTGTATGAAATAGTGCAACGTAGGAACACTCCATCTCGGCCAGAAACTATATGCGGTTTGATTTCGATTCGAAAACTTTGTTAGACAACGCTTGAGAATTTGACCAGAAGAAAGGCAAGCAAGGAGAGAGGTATTATCATGATTGATCACCATGTGCAGAAAGTTACGGTGTGGAAAGGGCATGGAGTGACCACATTCTTGCAAATTGGGGATGTTATTGGCATGGGGTTGTTATTGGCATCACCAACGATTTGTGCTTGTTGGCATGGGGATATTATTGGCACCACTAATGATTCTTGGAAATCTCACGTTGGTTGACTAATGGTGTGGTGAGACAAGTAACGGTTTTATTAGTTTTAATGATTTGTTATGTTTAATGCTTTCTTTGAATGATTTTTTGATATGGTGGAATAATATTTTGTTAACATAGTCCAGATCGAAGGGGCGATGGTGGTGGTGGTGGGTTTTATAATATTTTATAAGTATTTGTTTACTCAGTTTAGAAGGTATTCCTAATAATTTTATTCATATAAATAATTGTATCATTTAGAAGGATTTAAATTGGGAAATGAGTTGACTAAATCTTTTAAGTTATTTTGGAAATTATTTATTAACACACTATTTTATGGAAATCATTGTTATTCTTTTAATTTGTCTCGATCTATGAAGAGTGAGAGGTTATTTGAAAGCATAGATTGTTATTTCAATGTAATCCTAACAAAAGTATAGATTGTGAGAAAGGATGCATTGTTGTTCCATTTCCCATCTCTACATTGTTAACAACTCCACAAATTTTTATTGTAAATCACTTTATTATCAAAACAAGTAAGCAAAAATACAAATGGTGGCAAAGGAAGCATAAACATGGATACATGATGCACCCTCCAAACATATTTTACCTCTTTAGAAAATGTCTCCAAAATAATTATTAGGCCTTTCTCCTCACTTTAAGAAAATGTATCCAAAACAATTATTCACCCTTTCTCCTCGCTTTAAGAAAATGTCTTCACAATAATTCATTCTATCCTTGGACATGTTATCAAATTATTATTTTCAAAATAAATAGGTATCAATTACAATTTTTTTACACCATCCTCTATCAAAAGTTGGTATATATACATTTCCAATTAATGTTATACTATTTAAAACTTGGTATATGTACATTTCCAATAAATTATATAATTTTTATAGAGTTTAAATTGGATAGATATTTTATTGGATACTATGTCAAATCAAAATTTAAATATTATAATAAAATATTTTGAGGGTATATTTTATTTTTACTTATGATTAAAATATGATATTACAACTGTAAGTTTTAAATATCGAAATGATAACATAAGTTATAAAGAAAAATGGACACATGATGAAGTTAGATGAAATATAAATCCATATTAACCCCCGATTTATCAAAAACTACCTTTTTAGAGTGCAAAATTGAGAGGTCCCCATAACATTCATAATAGTGATCCACTACTAAACCTATTCATAATTGATTTGTAGAATTCCAGTCCACTATAACCCTAGGCTATGTAATTTCGGCATGCATGGATTTGAGTTGTATTTCACAAGTTTCTTTTATGAAATAAGTCAATGAATTGAAATTGGCATACAATGAACATATTGGAGAAGCAACAAATTAATATGAAAGGACTTCATTTGAAATTATAGACTTAACAAAAACTAAAATCAATGCATGAAATATTGATAACAATGTATTGAAAATAATTGTGTACATTGTACCAGCACTAGAATCAATACACTATCAATTTTATCTATTGTATGCCCATATCAACAACCACATAAACCTTCTTGTAAGGTTTTACATTTAAGATTTCTTGATTTATATATACCTATTATAATAGAAAATAACAATAATTATCTAAAAAGTACATTTAAATAACACTTTTTAAATTCCAAAACCAAAGTTGAAATGAATCTTTATTATATATTTAAAATATATATTTATATAATAGCAAAACTAAAATATATATTTATATAATAACAAAACTAATAGGAGGCCTATTCTTCAATGCTACACATGTGCATAATATATTTTTCTTGGGTATGAGAGGAAAATATGTATCTAATTAATAAAGGATTCCTTAGACACCCATCATTCATGTATACAACAATTTTCTTATTTTTATTATTATATATAAATCATAAGTACATGTATCATAAGACTACTAGTGCATTTTAAAAAATGATATTACTATTCATTATGTTATAATATTTATGTAGAATATCAATTATGTAGAAGTTAAACTGCTTCTTGAATTTTAAATAGATAATTATAAATATAGTGATATGGGTAGATAAAAACTTATTAAAATGGTTATTAAGGATATGATGCAAATGTATATCATAGACAAGCGTATGTCAAGGACAAGCATTCTAAGTGAGAAGAATGATTATATTTAGTGGAAATTGAAAACAATACCAATCATCAGAGATCATTGGAAATAAATCTATTAATTGAGGCTTTTGCATGGAGAAAAATGAAACTTCAATAATATAGGAAAACATAACAAGCAAGATCACACTTTCTTAATAAATATGTACATGATTCTAACCATGCACTTCAATGGGATTTAATTTTGAGGGAGCCAACTGGAGAGTTACAAATTAAGCTCTTATGCATCACTCACAAGAATGTGACCAAACTGAAGAATTGAGAAATCACACACAAGATTGAGAAACTTTGGATACGAAGAATGTTATGATGGGGGGAGTATAGATTTATGTTTATATTTTGTGGTTATACTAAGTCTAGTGCTATTCCAAGAAACATGGTAATGTAGTACCCCATTTTTTACCCATACCATGTACATATGTCTAAATATTGTACATACATGTATATGTTTCTATGAAGCAATGTGAACTTTGTATTAATAAAACCCATAACATATATTTTTCCATAAGTGGTGTGATGCACAAAGTTCCTAGTAGTAGGAGCCCACGTCCAAGACCTTGCTATTGAATAATTAGTTACCTATATTATTTTTCTTATTCGAAGTGGACATAAAATTATGATGCCATCACAATGTAACGATAAAATGTATGTTAATATACAATGAATATAAAATGGTTTTTAGGAATAAGAAGGAACTAAGATTTGGACAATGGTTAAAGTGGTATGCCACCTGTTCCAGGTATAGATGGATAAATTAATGTTTTATAATTTTAAAGGTGCCAAAAAAATATTTAGGGATGCTTTTCAGACCTCATATTCCCATATATATCACCTGCATATTCCTCATTTGTTTTTGTTTGAAAGGTTGTCTTCTTCTCATTACTTCTTTTTTCCTCTCTACTTTCATCATTAATATGTCATTTTCATGTTTATTTAAGGTAGATATGTAAAAATTTGGCTCATCATTATGAGTGTGAGTGGATGGGCAGAATAATTTTGAGAGGCGTTTAATATCTTATATCAGGTCTTGATCTCTATGAAGCTAAATTATCATTGATATGGATTTTTTTTCCTAATTGGACAAAGATTGTATGGACTTGAAACTATATTAGAATTGCAGCCTTAGTTGGGATTCTCGTAAAAAGTTCTCCACGTAATGGTGAGAAGGATGATCATGGAATGATCAAGATAATGGAGTATTAATAACAAAGAGATACTTGTGAAAAAACATTACTTGTTTAAACTTACACCTTTATGAACAATGTTGAGTTCTTGTTTATTAATTTTTTTTTAAATTAGATGTTATAACACTATTTTTTGAATTTATGGAAAAGAAAATCAATAAGTAAACCCCTACCCTTCTCATTTCATGGCACAACCTTGAAATGCTATGTGTCTTCCATTCCAAATGTTCACGTGTTTAATAGATAATTTTTCCTTTAATGTTTTTTACGAAGTAATTCACAATCCAAACATTTATTTTGGTACATATTCTATCATTGTCTTGCACAATGTATTTCACAATGATTGGTTGTAATGGATGTAATGCATTTTGTATTTTCATTTATTCAAGGATTTTGAATATTTGCAGGTTCTTGTGTAATTTAGTTTGAACTCTACATGTTTTTCATTTGAGGAGATGAGAAGAAGATGGCGGTCACATGATCAACATCAACAATCAATCACACATGATTCACACAAGTCAAGCATGGGCCTCTATCAAGCTTAAACCCTTGAATAAGTGCTTTAAATCCTAGTCGTTGGATTAGAGGGATGAGAGATATCTCTCTTTGATATTTCGTAGTAATCTCGGGAGGGAGTTCATCACATTAGGATAACTGGGCCTCCAGACCACCAAAGTTCCCAAACACCTCTTTCCTTCCCTTTTTCCTCCCTGATGACTGGTTGGGAAAGGTTTCAGGATTGGGTTCCAGACCATTTCCCTTGCGAATGTATCAGTGGGATGGAATATGGGGCATATGCCAATGACATCAGGAGGACGATAGTCGAGCCAATAGGAATTGAATAGGTGTTAAAGTCGGAGTGGAGAGGATCATGTACGCCCGTGCTAACATGTAATTCCACATTATTCCATGTGTCGCATTATGGTTGGTACATATGTCATGTTGTAGTTGGTCCATGTGTCAAGAATATGAAGAGTTACGTACCAAGTGGAGGATGTGATGGCGTCAACAACCACTTGTCGAGTCATGTCATTGTGCCACATCATCTTAGTGTCTGGTTATGATATAGGGTGTTGTGTGAAGTGTAATTCCATGCTAGGACCACGTGCCCTTTGCTCTAGATGGATCACTGGAGTGAGCATTGAAGGGTGATTTTTCATGAATTAAATCGGGGGGGTGTGTGTGCTCGGTGAGATCCATGCTTAGTGGGTTAAAGTTCCAACTGGAGCATGGAGTCGGGTAGGTTTAGGTTTCCATGGGGGTGTTTTCCTGGTTGGAGTATGTCTCGAGGATTGGTCCACCGGATAACCAGCCACCGAATGATCTTAGGTAATGTAAGTGCATGAGATATCTAGAATCCTAGTGCCTAGTGAGGCATGTAACCCATCGAAGGTAAGTATGTGTACTAGTATATATAATGGATATGCCTAGTCTATAAATTGAGTCAAAGGCTTGATTAGTGCATGGCTACAAGTTCATATAATGAGCTAGGATGGTTGGAGGTGGGTTTGGGTAAATTGCATGGTTCAATTTGTTAGGTACCAGATCTATTATAATAGTAGAAAATATAAATACTGCAAAAAACAACATCAGAACAAAAAAATATTAAGAACCAAAACACCAAAATAATACCTTTATTGATAGGAAGCAATGTTCACTTTCCTCTTCGATGGGGCAACCTCTAACAAAGAAGCACTCTACTATAATAATTCTCAAGAAAAATCTTTAGTTTCCAA
The DNA here is from genome assembly GCA_000966675.3 of Picea glauca. Taxonomy (NCBI): domain Eukaryota; kingdom Viridiplantae; phylum Streptophyta; class Pinopsida; order Pinales; family Pinaceae; genus Picea; species Picea glauca. The sequence continues at coordinate 658,373 of JZKD02S0605288.1, read as the reverse complement.
ATATGTTTCCAAGCATTTGTTGACAAATTTATTTTGTCCATCGGTCTAGGGATGATAGGCAGTGTTGAGATGCAATTGGGTTCCCTAGAAGCCAGTTGACTTCCATATATGCACATAAATAGAAGATGACCACTTTTGTATATGCACATATATCGATGACCACTTTTGTATATGAGGATGACTTTTGTATATTTTCATATATAGAACCCGACCAACTTTTGTATATGTGCATATACGAAAGTCGGCTACTTCCCTATATGCTCATATACAGAATCCAACCACTTTTGTATATGCGCATATACGAAAGTGATCGACTTTCATATATGCACATATACGAAAGCCAACGACCTTCATATATGTGCATTTATGGAAGGTCGCTTCTGTATATGCATCAACTATTGTATATGTGCATATATGAAAGTATACCTTCTGTGTATGTTCATATATGGAAGTCGACCACTTCCATATATGCACATATACGGAGGCGATCGACTTCCATATTTGTGCATATATAGAATCTGACCACTTTCGTATATGCACATATACGAAAGTGGGAAGTGGGAAGCTTTTGTATTTGTATATGCACATATACAGAAGTGGGAAGTGGCCAAATTCTGTATATGTGCATATACAGAAGTGGGTAGATTCAATATATTTGTCGCTTCCATATATGTTCATATACAAAATCCACCTTCCATATATAATCATATATGAAAGTAGTTGACTTTTTTATATATGGAAGTGAACGAATTTTGTATATGCACATATATAAAATCCACTTCTGTATATGTGCATATATGGAAGTCGTCAACTTTTGTGTATGTGCATATACGAATGTTGGCCACTTTCATATATTTTCATATACGAAAGTGGCCAGCTTCCGTATAAGCACATATACGGAAATGGCCAACTTTTGCATATGCACAAATACATAAGTCAACCACTTCTATATATGCTCACATATAGAAGCTAACCACTTTTGTATATGTGCATATATGGAAGATGGTTTTCATATATGCACCAACTTCCATAAATGCACATATATGGAAGTTGGCTTCCGTATATGCACGCATATATGGAAGCACGCGTATATGTAAGCCAACGTCCATAAAAACACATATATGGAAGTTGGCTTCCGTATATGTGCATATACGGAAGTCAACTTCTATAAATTCACATTTATAGAAGTATGCTTCTGTAAATGCTCATATATGGAAGTTGGCTTCCATATATGCTTCTGTAAATGCTCATATATGGAAGTTGGCTTCCATATATACGAAAGTTCTCCGTAAATGCACATATATGGAAGTTGGTTGGCTTTTGTATATAAACTTATATGAAAGCGCTCATATATGGAAGCCAACTCCCATGAATGCACATATATAGAAGCTGAATTTCATAAATGCACATTTGTGGAAGTTAGATTCAGTGTATGCACATATACGAAAGCACGCATATACGGAAACAAATTTCCATAAATGTGCATTTACGAAAGTTGGCTTCTCTATGTGTGCACTTATAAGAAAGCCAACTTCTATATATTCCCATTTATGGAAGTTGGGTTCTATATATGCACATATACGAAAGTCAACCTCCGTATATGCGCATTTATGAAAGCACCCTTCCGTAAATGCACATTTATTGAAGTTGGATTTCGTATATGCACGCTTCTGTATATGCGCATATATTGTTTCCAACTTTTGTAAATGCACGTATATGGAAGTGCTCCATAAATTCACATATACAAAAGTTGGTTTCCATATATGCGATTATACGGAAGCACTCATACACTGAAGAAAACTCCCATAAATACACATATATAGAAGCCAACTTTCATAAATGTGCATTTATGGAAGTTAGATTTAGTATAGTGCAAATACGGAAGTGCACATATATGTAAGTCAATTTTCATAAATGCGCATATACAGAAGTTGGCTTCCATATATTTCTGCATATACGGAATCCAACTTCCGTATATGTGCATTTATAGAAGTTTGATTTCATATACGAAAGTGTGCATATACGGAAGCCAACTTTAGTAAATGCGTGCATATATGAAAGCCAACTTTAGTAAATGTGTGCATATACGGAAGCCAACTTCCATATATGTGCATTTACAAAACTTTTATTTAGTATATGTGCATATACATAAGTGTATTTCCATAAATGCACATTTACCGAAGTTGGCTTCTGTATATGCTCTCTTCCGTATATGCTCACATTTATGAAAGCCACCTTTTGTAAATTTGCATATACAGAAGTGCACATATACGGAAGCCAACTTCAGTGTATGTGCATTTACGAAATCAACCTTTCGTATATGCGCATTTACGAAAGTTGGTTTTTGTATATGAGTGCTTTTGTAAATGCACATATATGGAAGTCGGCTTACGTATATGCGCGTATATAGAAGCATGCATATACAGAAGCCAAATTTTGTAAATGCACATATATGGAAGTTTGCTTCTGCATATGCACATATACGGAAGTCAACTTTCGTAAATGCACATTTATAGAATTGTGCTTCTATAAATGTTCATATACGGAAGTTACAGAAGTTGTCTTTCGTATATGCACGTATACGGAAGTGCTCCGTAAATGCACATATACAGAAGTTGGATGACTTCCATATATGTGCTCACATATGAAAGCCAACTCCCATAAATGCACATATATAGAAGTTGAATTTCATAAATGCGCATTTGTGGAAGTTAGATTCATTATATGTGCATATACGAAAGCACGCATATATGGAAATCAATTTCCATAAATTCCCATTTACGAAAGATGGATTTTGTATATGTGCACTTATACGAAAGCCAACTTTCGTTTATGGCCATTTATGGAAGTTGGCTTCTGTATATGCATGTTTCCGTATATGCGCATATACTGAATGCACATACACAGAATCCAACTTCCGTATATATGCATCTACGAAAGCACCCTTCCATAAATGCACATTTACTAAAGTTGGCTTTCGTATATGCACATATACTATTTCTAACTTATGTAAATGCACGTATACATAAGTTCTCTGTAAATGCACATATACGGAAGTTGTCTTCCGTATATGCGCTTATACGGAAGAACTCATATATGGAAGCCAACTCCCATATATGCACATATATAGAAGCCAACTTTCATAAATGTGCATTTATGGAAGTTAGATTTAGTATATGTGCATATATGGAAGCACACATATACAGAAGTCAATTTCCATAAATCAACATAAGCAAGGGGCCCTTTTTCTTAGTATGAGAATTAATTACAATTATTTATGATATGAAAGAGTTGTATTGTAATGACCCCATTCGTTATGACTAGATGAGAAGTAGGAAGTGGAATTTTTTTTTTGTTTTGTTTTAATTAGGAAGGAAAACGACGACAACAATTAATCAACACAACGAGACGACGAACACAACTTACGCATTCAGGAAACAAACAAAAACAAAACAACATACTAGCACATCATGCAATTGGACGAAACATGTGATAATCAATAGAGAGATAAAAACGACTACTCGCCCGACACAAGAAAGACAACGCCTACTAGCTAAAGGTCAACATCAACAAACCCGACATAACGGCTTCAACGACCAGTAACTAGATACCTCTACGATGCGCAAAACAAAACGCATTAAGGCATTATAAAACCAAGTACCAACATCAAATACAATGAACAAATGCCCTCATCGGGAAGCATAAGACTCTAGACAGGCTATCATTCATGTCTATCCATCAGGGTGCACAATGATCCCCTCATCAGGAATCATGCCTTCACAAGGCGATATGCAAGTCAATAACCACAATGCAACAAAACCTATCTTAGACCAATAACCCAAGAAAAATCAAACGCGCTAGGATACCAAAATAACTGTCACAATATAAGAAGACTATATCCAAGTACCCAATCGACAAGTCAACAAGGCGCAAGTGAAATCTGACTACTAAACAATCATACATCACATTAAATTCCTGGCGCAACAATTTCTAAGGCAGACATTCATCAATTAAGGGAGGCGATTAGCCATCTATGAGTTATTCCCTTTTGGTATCAACAAAGAAGTCACTATTTAACATTAATATCGTTGTTCGTTAATGTTCGATGTCAACAATCCACATTTTCTCCTATCAATAGATCTATGTCTAACAATGGTAACACAATCTAACTGTAAAATCTATGTCTATTAAAAGACAGTCATCTAGCATTGATATCGTTGTCTAACATGTATATTGCTATCTATTAATAATGGTTGTCTAGCATTTATTATTGTCTATTAAATACATGATATCGCTAAGTTAAATATATTATATTGATGTTGTTTAAATATCTGATAGGAAGAATTAATATATGATAACACTGCCATTTAAATATATGAAATCACAGTGTGTAAATATATGATATAATGAAATTAGTGTAAACATATATATAGTGTGAATATATATCGCAAAGTGTAATATATGATATATACACAAATAAGATATTGCTGGGCGAAATATGATATTACTGTCTTATTAAATGTATAGTGTAAATATATATTGCAGAGTGTAAATAGATGATATATATATCGCATGTAAATATGTAATGCAGAGTGTAAATAAATAGTGTGAATATATATTGCAGAGTGTAAATATATGATATATACGAAATAAGATAATTGTTGGGTGAAATATGATATTACTGTCTTATTAAATGTATAGTGTAAATATATAGTGTAATATATATCGTAGAGTGTAAATATATGATATATACGACAATAAGATATTGTTGGGTGAAATATGATATTACTGTCTTATTAAATGTATAGTGCAAATATATATCGTAGAGTGTAAAAGCTATTCCAAAAAAAACCCTCAGAGTATGGCTATCCAAAAATGCTATCAGTTTCGTTGTCAACTTCGTTGTCAACACTCAACGAATTTGCTGCTAGCAAACAATGAAATCATTGTCCATTAATCAATGCGGAGATAAAGTTGTCTAGGAACTACATGATACTGTTGGGTTAAAATGATGTCGTTGTGTAAAAAAAAAATATGGAATACAAAATTGTTGTCCATAACATTAATGTCTATAAAATCTATAATTAATTTTGATAACTATGTCAACGTAGTCTCATAATATATAAATTCGTTGTTAGTATATTAAATTTACAGTCATAGGATACGCATAAAATCGCTATCAATAGATATTAAACTCGCAGTGTGAAAATCTTTATAATTTCGCTGTGTGAAATGGCCACATAAATTCTATGTGAAAAGATTTAAAAATCACTCATGTATAAAAATCGTTGCCATTAAATGTAAATTGCAGTCACCATGTAAATTGTAGTCAATATGTAAATCACAGTCACTAAATGTAAATTGCAGTCAATATGTAAAGGAAATCACAGTCAATATATTAATGAAATCGCAGTCTATAAGGAGAATGAAATCGCAGTTTATAAGGAGAATGAAATCACAGTAAAAAATGATGACGAAATCGTAATCGATATATTAATGAAGCATTGAGATTCACCACTAAAATCGCAGAGATGATACCAACAAGGTGTTGAGATTTATCAATAAAATCGCAGAGATAATAAAAAAAACGCAGAGAATATTCGAATAGAGATGAATCAACAGAAACATAGAGATACTCAAACAAAAGACGCAAAGATAAATCATTCTGCCATGAATCAATCAAAATGCAAGGATTCTCATTCACAAGAAAGCGCAAACATCAAGGGTTAATCATAAAATAAAAATGCATAGATAAGTAAGGGATAGACGGCTGGGAAAAATTTATCCTTCATACATCATCCATGCACAAAAAATAAGGGTATTAGAATCTATAGGTCTTTAAACACCGAAGTGACGACCGTTGATTCGGCTCCTGGCCGACTGCTGACATAGCACCCCCTGCCTCAGTAGGTTCTGCGTGACCTCCCGGTCTTAGGATCATTATTTATCTCCTCAAGAGTCTGATTGACTCTTCAATTTCCCCATAGGAAATCACTCATGCCTGCAAATGCATATCCACAGGTCCTTCTTTGGAGCTGTGCCCATGCGAAGAAACACTAAGCGCCAACTCACTCCCACGTGATCTCTAATATGACCACAACTTTTACCCAAATGGGTACTTCGGATTTCACGACTTCGTGATCCCAGATGCGAGTCCTCTTGTCTTGAAAATCCCCAAAACATGAAAGGGCTAACAGATCTTTGACCCCTCCCTTAATGTTTCCCTGATGTGACCTCTGACTATGAGTTGGGGCCAAATCTTTTCGCACCCGGGATTTTGTGTATCGACATTTTTGTATGCAACAACTCCTTTCACTGACTTCCAAAACCACGACAACCCCTTGCCATAGATCAACAGATCTGAGATCCCCACAATCTAACGATCCTGATTTGATCGAGACTTCACGAATCGAGAGTTCGCGACTCTCGACTCCGAGTCACAACTTCCTCCATTTCCTGAATTCCGAAATAGCGAAATTCAAGGACGACATCAACGACTCTTGTTGATCCTAATCCAATGGCCTCTATTCCTCCTGAGCTTATGAGTGGTGAAAAAAACTCGGCCTTAATCTCTCCGCTAGTCTGCAAGATCCAACTGTCCACGAAACTTCGGTGGTTTTCCCCACGAGAATTTCAACCGTCCGATTAGACTTCTGACAGATTCTTCGGCCAAATCTTTGGTGTCAACCTTCCTGAGCTTTCTTCCTGTTGAGTGGCTTCGACACTCACCTTCCCTTGAAATCTTCAAGGTTCTTTCCCTCCTGAGATTTATGTCGTAACCTCAGGGGTTTCCTTAGGGCTCTTGCATGCACTCCTTGCGGCATTTACAAATAACCTCTGGTTATTTGATCCTTCGACTCTGTGCACTCCTTGCAACAACAATACTTCAACCTTCCTCCTTGGTTGATAAAGTCTAAGACTCCAATCCGTCTGCACACGCCTTGCATGGCTCTGTGTTGTATCTGCACTTCCACTGGTATGAGAACAACGATATCCCTCTTGATCTTTCTAAGATAAAACTTAGACCCTCGTCAACGCACACTTTGTGGACGTTTACTGCACTCTTTGTGGGATTTCTCAGGAAGAGAAACAATTGAAACTCATTCTTCTTTCCTCACAGATTTCATACATTCAACATGAAATCAAGAAAATTCATACACACACATCATTGAAATAAATGCATAACAGAGAATATAAGCACTGTAAACATACCATTCAATAGACGTAAACAGTAAGCATAATAACACCATGAAATTGAGTCAAAGCATTCATATATTAACTCAAGTGTTCCTGTACATGGATTCTTCTATGTGTTCTTGCTCTCTACAACTCTACAAATTACAAAAATTCTTCATAATCTTTCTCCTAATACAATGATACAAGCGAGGGTGTCTTTTATGAGTTTTCCCTCCTACAACTCCAAGCTATCTAATAAAAAATAAAATCTACAACAACTTTTCATAAATTACAATAAATGTCTCTTTATCCGTCAGATGTGAGCAACGCTCAAGATCTGTTTACAATATCCAAAACATAAATGTAAATACGTCTCCTACTATTACATTAATGTCTCTTTATTTAATTTTAAAACATTTTCAAAATGTGCATTGGTGCATATCCAATTGTCTTTCACCATCCGTGCTTGCTTCGCTGTCTTGCCTAAGATGCTCCTACATCATACTCCCTTGGCTGAAAAATTCATGAACTCTTGTTCATGAGTTCCTGCATCGTTTTTCCATGTCTTCAAATATCTTCTTCGTTCTCCCAACTGACATCTTCAATCGGGTGTCCTTTCCATTTGACCAAATATTCAAAGTATGTTTTCCTTCGGGTTTTCTTTCCGACTCTCTGATCAATTATTTTTTCCATCTGCGGCTTTTCAGCTACAGGCAATTGTTTAACCCATTGAACTTCCTTATGATTCTTCTCTGCTCCTGGTTCATCAGCTCTATAAGGATACATGTCTGCTATGTTGAATATGGGCGATATTCCTACCCCATCCGGTAATTCAATCTCATAAGCGTTTGCCTCAAACTTTCTTATGATCTTACACGGCCCAATTTTCTTCATCTTCGACTTGTTATATGTTCCCCTTGGGAACCTTTCTTTTATGAGATGCACCATAACCAAATCACCTACTTCAAACTGAAGTTCTCTTCTGTGTTGATCTTCTCTGCACTTATATTCTTGATTTGAATTCTGCAATCTTTCCTTGATTTTGTTGTGGAGCTCTTGCATTTTTGCTGCAAAATCTTCTGCTCCAACACTCTTGAATTCATTCTTCTCTAGGTTCCTCAACTCATATACTCCTCTTGACTGCATTCCATATATAATATGGAATGGGATTTGTTCTGTACTCCTGTTTGGTGAATTGTTATATGCAAATTTTGCTTGTGGCAGAATCTGATCCCACTAACTATGATGTTCAGCTACCAAACTCCTTAACAAGTCTCCCAAGGTTTTTTTTACTACCTTAGTTCGTCCATCCATTTGAGGGTGATATGCCGAGCTAAAGGACAAATTAGTCCCCAGCTTCTTTCATAGGGTTCTCCAGAAATGATCAACAAACTTGGTATCCATGTCCGATACAATACTCCTCGGTAAGCTGTGAAGTCTAACAACTTCTTTGAAAAACAGGTTTGCAATGTGAGTTGTGTCACTAGTTTTCTGATATGGTATGAAATGTGCCATTTTAGAAAATCTATCGACTACCACAAAGATTGATTCACAACTCTTTGCGTCCTTGGAATTCCTAACACAAAATCCATACTTACCGCATCCCATGGCCTCTCTGGTACTGATAATGGCTGATACAACCCTGTATTCTATCTTTTCCCTTTTGCGTGCTAGAAAATTCTGCACTTGTTCGCGAACTTCTTGACATAGTTTCTCATCCCTGGCTAATAGTATGAGCCATTTAGTTGCGCAAAAGTCTTGTCATGTCCGAAATGTCCAGCCAATCCTCCACTATGCTTTTCCTTAAGAAGATTCTCTCTCATAGAACTCTTCGAAAAACACAATTGAATACCCCTGAACAACATTCCATCCTGAATCATATATTCAGTCCATTGGCTTCTATCTCTGAGACCTGGATTCCCACATGCTTCATAAGCTTCTTTGAAATCTGCATCATCTCTATACATTTCCTTGAGGTTATAAAAACCTAAGGTATTTACTCTGAACTCCTGCAGAATCAAACATTTCCTGCTCAAAGCATCAACAACTTTGTTGGCAGTTCCAGAAATATGCTTTATAACAAAAGTAAAATTCTGCATGTATTCAACCCATTTTGCATGCTTCAGGTTCAATTTTTCCTGTTGAGTTATGAATTGTAAAGCATGGTTGTCGCTATACAAGACAAACTCTTTCAGAACCAGGTAATGTCTCCATTTTTTCAGTGCATGTATGGCTGCATAAAAATCCTTGTCATACGTGGAATATCTCAGCTTTGCATCGTTCAGCTTCTCACTAAAGTATGCAATCGGCATGTTGTCTTGGCTTAAGACCGCTCCAATTGTGAATACACTAGCGTCACATCTCACTTGGAATGTCTTGCTGAAATCTGGTAGAACCAGTACTAGTTGTCTAGTTATCTTTTCCTTCAGCAACTTGAAACTCTTCTCTGCTTCCTCTATCCAATGAAAACATTTGTGTCTTTTCTTGACTGTGTCCATCATTGGTGAACATATCCCACTGAAATTTCTAATGAACTTTCTGTAAAAACTAGCTAATCCATGGAAGATTCGAACTTCAAAGATACTTTTTGGCGATGACCAATCTCTGATTTCTTTTACCTTCTCTGGATCCATCTTCAATTTGTTTGAAGAGATTAAAAAACCCAAATAAATGAGTTATGTCTTCATGAAAGATGACTTCTTCAAATTGATCAGCAATTTCTCTTGCTGTAATCTCCTCATCACTGCAGCTAAATGATTCAAATGTTCTTCTTCAATTTTACTAAAGATCAATATATCATCAAGATACACGATTACAAATTTTCCAATGAAATCTTTTAAGACTTCGTTCATCAGTCTCATAAAATTACTTGGCGCGTTTGTCAAACCAAACGGTATGACAAGCCATTAATACAGTCCTTCATTCATCTTGAATGTTGTCTTCCATTCATCACCTTCCCTCATTCAAATCTGAAGATATCCGCTCTTCAAATCAATTTTTGAAAAACACTTTGCTCTACTCAAGCAATCCATCAAGTCATCCATCCTAGGTAAAGGAAATTTGTACATGATGGTGATATTGTTTATGGCTCTCGAGTCTATACACATTCTCTAGCCACCATCTTTCTTTGGACTTAGCACTGTAGGTACAACGTGTTGTTCCTGAGTTTATACTTTAAGGCTCTAAAGTATACTGTCAAGGCATCTGTAAGATAGAAGGAAAGAAGACAGAAAATGGCAGTTGATTAAAAAAAAAGGTTAAAGTTGTTTTCTCAACTGTCTCTGTCAGAGTTCCTAGTTTTCCTGAACGCTGATATCTCTTTCAATTGTTGCCCACAAACGTTCGAGTTCAACCTGATTATTTGTTGTTTGTAAGATAGTATTAAATAAATTTAGAGCAATGCTAGTTTGATCTGAAATACCGGGTTCAACGTTACACTGTCTTGTAACTGGGACTATCATGGAAGATAAAAGTAAAAGGGGATAAGATTCTGTGTTTTATTTTTAGGCTTAGTTATCTCTAACCCACAATGTAAGAAGGATGGGGCTAAAATACGAATTAAAGAAATGACTGGATTAAAGGTTGTTTCTTGTATTTGAGTTAAAACTTAAAGAAAAGGAAACATGCATGATGTGAGAAAAACATAAAACTATTAAGAAGGTGAGGCATCTGTTTCAAAGAAATCTCACATTGAAAAAGGAAACTATAAGGCAAGAAGAATATTAATGAAGCATATGAAGTTGTGATCCAAACATTTCAGGTCTTGTATCAGTTGATAACTGATACAGAGGAAAGGTTGTAAATGATCTGAATAACAAAGATATCTATTTCCATAGTAGAAGTTGTACTAAATTGTAGTAAAGCATTCATTAATAAAATACATGAAAGAAAGATGAAAAGACAAAGAAACACATAACTCAAATTTGGTAAGATCCAGAATCTTCAATCTGCTTTTCTATTAATTCAGAATTTTTTATAGATGTCTTCGTCACAATGCCCTTTTTTAGAGAAAGAAAAAAGCCCTTGGTATCCTCTTTTTTATTTATTTATTTATACGAGGTCATCACTAGTTGATAGTTAGTGATCGCCCACATTTTAGGAAAAAGAAAGAAAAATAGTTACAAAAACTGCAACATTAATCTTTGCGTGATTAACTTTCCATCTGTTTACCCTTCCAAAAGTGTAAATTTCCGAACGAGACTTCATTGTTTTGTTGAAGTCTCTCCCTCTTTTGAAGTTGTGCATTCAACACACCTCTCTAAAAAGTGAACAAAAATCCTGGGTGGTGTCGGAAGATCTTTAGTTTCAAATAAGTAAAACTTTCTCTGTACCTTCGGAAACTGATCTTAAACACTTTTATCAGTGAACCTGATCATTTGCAATTTCAAATTAGGCTGTACCATCCATCTGTCTATCTGGTCCATATTAATTTCTCTTAATTGTGAAATTTCTTCCTGAACCTCTTGTAAACTCTCTTTGTAGGTTGACTGTTGTTTCACAATATTTATTTTCTCTAGTAGTTCAGAGCAATCATTCCTTCCAATTCCCAATGCTTTCTTATCCAGAGAATCAAAGATTCCTTTGCAGTCATCTTTGTTTTCTTTGACCAATCTCTTGTTCTCAACTATATTCGCTTCCCATGCCTTTAGTATAAAGTCCCCTCTTATTTGTTCTGTGACAGAAAGTTTTAAATCTATTGGCACCTCCCTGTTCCTTGAACATGTGTCATCTTTTTGAAAGGCATTCCTCGTTGCTTTAGCTTCTTTTTCTAGTGAACCAATGTTATCGAGAAATCTGCTTACCTCTTGAAAATAATGCTAGATTATCTCTATTTTGGAGATCAACTGATGTTGTTCAGTTCCTATCTTTATATGAATTTCTAATGAAAGGGTTTGAAATGATTTTAAATCTACGACCCGGCCTTTTGTCAAACTTAACTTGACCTGCAACTGATTTACAGGTTCCCTTTGTTGAGAAACTTGCACCTGACTCTCTTGTATTTTTCGGTTCATCTCATCAAGGCTAGCTTTAAGTGACTAAATTTTGTGTTTTTCAGCAGTTCTGGCCTGCTCCAGACTTTTATTGACTTCTTCTTTGATACTCTTCTTAGGATTTTTTAACTGATCCTGCAGTTGAGCTATCATGTGATTACTTTTCTTTATCCTTGTCTTCATGTTTTCCACAATAAATAGGTTTTCCGTGGACATGGCCCCCATAGAGCCTGCTAGCTCTGTAGAAAAAACCTCCTCTTCCATTTTGTGACCATCAATTAAGACCCTGTGCTTCTTTACCATGCCCCCTTCTCTCATATGCATTTCTTGCTTCCCAATAGCTTTCCTTTTCCTGCTGAAAAAATAATCTGAAGAGGGAATTTCATCCCTGGAAATTATGGTAAGGTCACTTACATATATAGCTCCCATTTGTGGGAATCCAAAGGTGGACTATAGAGGGGTTAAGGAAGTTATAGGGCTTCCTAACTCTGTAGACCTTGTTTCTCCCACAATATCAGGTATAACGATATCAACAGTAGGTGATGAAGTAGGGGTGGACCTACCGATTTCGAAAGGTGTCCTAGGCCTCCTCTCTGCTTCTGTCTCCGGATCTTCTGTCTGTAAGGCCTCTTCATTTTGTGAAGAGCCTTCAATCTCTTGAGGAAAATATTTAGGATTGGCTTTATCTTGCGCTTCTTGCCTGAAACCCGGAGGAGCATCTCCTTGTTCCTGAGGAAGGGTGATTTCTTCTCCCTGGAGCACTTTGGGGAGACCGCTCCGTCTATGTCTCTGGAAGGTCTGGAAGCTAATTTGCAAGTCAGACGACAGCTCCTGTACTCTTTGTAATACTTCCTCATAGGTCTTAGTTCCCTTGAACAGGTCGTCACAAGGGGACTCTTCATGCTCATAAGCCTTCATATTACAGTGGGACATGTGTTTTCCCACTAACTGGTAAGGATGATGCTTCCTATGCTCGAGGTTTATAAATTTAACTTCTTCCCGCGTCGTTGCTTCAACTTTGGCATGACCTAAGTTGAGCAATGAGAATTTTCCAATTTGAACAGGAAAAGCTAGCCAAAATTTCTTTTGAGCCGTTTTCAATTCTACCCCTATTCCACCTATAACAATTTGGTGAGCCACCTCCCTGCATACCAATCTGTCAGGGAGGAATTTTGAAAGGGCATGTGGAGGAATCGAGCACCTAAAAACTCTAATGTACAAAAAATTCTCTTCTATGAACTAGTCGACGATTGTCGTGATATTTCCTGTGACCGATTCTGAAATAAGGGGAGACAAACAGTCATACAACATCTGGTGTAGTGGTATTACCATGAAATGACAAATTTCATAGAACGAATCTTTGGCGTTTTCTTCCCAAAGCCTCAAACGATATTCATGAATTGGATCTGGGTAAGTCGGATTCCAACTCCAATTCATCAGAGGAAAAGGAGTTGAGAAGCATATAGCATCCATGAGGTACACCGGTCGGCCGGCCCTTTTCTCTAACAGTATGATAGTCCATGACTTCCTTTGCCATGTTATCGGATAGACTCTTATCCCAATTAAAATTGTAACCCTCTGTTGCTTCATGTAAAAGCGGTACCCATTCTGCAGGGAAATGGGTGGGGATTTTCTTATCGAAAAGTCTACACAACATCATTGCTATGTAAATCATATATTCATTCAACAAGGCCGTGGAATAAACACCATGGGTGTCAGCCCTGAACTTTCCCTCATTTCTCCACCATTCTTTGATGAATGTATGCATTCGTCAGAATGTATGCATCTTGATCTTCCGTAGGAATGCACTGAAGCAACATGATCTTCCACTGCACACAATCTCTGATATGATGATACCGGATATCTATATGCTTAGATCTATCATGAAACACGGGACTAATCGAGAGTTTAATGCAACTCTAATTATCACAATGAATCACTGTCGGATCTAAATGAGAACCAAACAAACCAACCAAGATCTTTCTCATCTAGATAGCCTCACATACAGCTTGACTCGTTGCCATGTATTCCGCTTCCACTGAACTGAGTGCCACGGATCTCTGCTTCCTGCTGTATCAAGAAACAGCTATAGATCTGATACTAAAGATCCCCCCTGATGTGATCTTTATGTCCGTTGGGTTGCCTACCCAATCTGCATCCATGAAGCCATGCAACTTCACCTCATGCGTCTGTCTGTACAATAAGCCATACTCAGATGTGCCCCTCAGGTATCTTAGGACATGCTTACCCACCTTCCAAAATATCTTAGTAGGCTTAACCATCGCTTGACTTAGCTACTTAATAGCATAGCAAATGTCCGGTCTCGTATTCCCTAAATACATTAGCAAACCCACTAATTGTCGATAGACAGTAACATCCACTACCTCTCCAGAAGTAGCATCCTCTTTCCTCCATTTTCCTGGAAGAGGAGTATCCATGGGTTTGCAATCCTCCATGTGAAACTTACCCAATATCTCTCTTGCATACTTTCCTTGAGACACAAAAAGTTCACCATCTCGCTGCCATATTTCCAATCCAAGGAAATAATGAAGAAGGCCCAAATCCTTCATCTCAAACTCCTTTGCAAGGTCCTCCTTGCATGAGTGTATCAGATGCTTATCACCAGTCAGTATTAAATCATCTACATAAAGAACAATGATTACAAGCTTACCCTCCACCACAATTTGGTATAGGTTTGCATCCGCTTCACTTTTGGTGAAGCCCAGTCTGGTGAAATAGTTGTCTATCCAAGTGTACCAAGCACGGGGTGCTTGCTTCAGCCCATACAATGCTCTATTGAGTTTGCACACATGTGAATCCCTGTCAAAGGTCTCAAAACCTTCTGGCTGCTCAATGTACACCTCTTCCTCAATGATCCCATTGAGAAACACAGTTTTTACATCCATCTGATGAATGCATCAACCCATCTGCGTTGAGAGTGAAAAGATGGATCTTATGGAAGAGTACCTTATGACAGGTGCAAAGGTCTCATCATAATTTATCCCCTCGATCTATGAGAAGCCCTGAGCCACAAAATTGGCCTTGTATTTCTCCACACTCCCATCAGCAGCTTTCTTTACCTTGTAGTTCCATCTCGAACCTACCACTGATTTGTCGATCGATCTTGGGACAATTTCCCATGCACTGTTTTTGAAAATGGAGTCATACTCCTCCACCATTGCATCAACCCAAGTGGGATCCTACATTGCTTCCTGAAAGGAAGATGGCTCAGTCACAATACATTTTCTCATGAGAGCCATGTATCTAGTAAATCGATCAAGAGACTGTCTCTGTCTGCGTTGTGAAGTAGGAGCTCCTACATTCTATGCAACATCTAGTCTCAATCTATCAACTTCTGTGGTGCGCTTTCTGCCATTTCTGATGGATGGCTCTACATGAGTGGCTTCCTCCAGTCCATGAACCTCCTCATGTGGTTGATCCACATCTTGAGACTCATCTTTGGGAACCAGTAGTTCCTCCTCTGCATGCAAGTCTAGCTCCCTCTCAAGAGACAACTGCATGGCTTTCCCCTCATCGAATTTTATATCCTGTCGCATAACAATCATCTTACTGTTAGGAAAATACACACGATAATTATGGGGTGTTTCTATGTACCCCACAAATATCCCAACTTCAGCAGTCGGTTCCAGCTTCTTCCTGGCATCCTTGGTCACATGCACATAAACATATGAGCCAAAAATCTTAAAATGAGAAACATTAGGTTTCTTACCAGTGAAAGCTTCTCTAGGTGTACTCATGCCAAGTACTCTATGAGGACAACGGTTTTGCACATAAACCGCAGTGTTTCATGCTTCTGCCCAAAAATGCATTCGTACGCCCTGATCATGCAACATCGCTCGTGTTACACCCACGATCGTTTTGTTCTTCCTCTCCACGACCCCATTTTTCTATGGGTTATGAGGTGCTATGAGTTCTCTTCGAATTCTTTCTTTGCTGTAGAAGTATTTGAATTCATTACATATGTATTCTCCACCATTATCGCTCCTCAGAGCCTTCACTTTCTTCCCTGACTCTTTCTCCACCAATGCCTTAAACTCATAGAACTTTGAGAATGTTTGATCCTTCTTCTGCATTTACGAGAAAATTCATCAACAAAAATAACATAATACTTATTTTTTGTTGTTGAAGCAACCAAGAATGGTCCACACACGTCTGTGTGAACTCTCTCCAGAATCACCGAAGCATGGTTCTCCTTTTCATGAAAGGTGGACTTTACATACTTCCCCATGGTGCGACCCTTGCACTGATCTAACTGAGCAAGTGTTCCCATTGGAAGTCCAGTATATATTTGCTACATGATATTCAAGGATCCATGATGAAAATGACCCAATCACCTGTACCATAATTCGCCCTCATCCCGGCTCACCACTTTTTTTGCCTTGTCCATCATGGCAGCGCAACCATCTACCTCCAGCATGTAGAGATTCTTAACTCAAATCCCTATCCTCTTGACTTGAATTTTTTTATGTCGCAAAAATTCTTTTCCACTGCTGAAAACAACGTCATAGCCTATGTCCTCCAACATTGCGACTCAGACCAGGTTTTTCTTCAAACCTGGAACATGCATAACATTTTTCAATTGAAATGGTTTACCTGACTCCCTTTGAAAGGTAATGGTACCAATGTCAATCGCATTGTATCATCCATCGTCGCCCATCTCTATATGAATTTTGAGATCTCTCTCCTCCAAGTCACTGAAAATCTCCTTATCTCCCGTCATGCGGAAGGAGGCGCCACTATCCAAATACCACATGGATCCCAATGCACTTGACACCATACATGCGATCAAGGAGAAGTCAAGTTCAAATTGCGAGGTAAGGGCCTCACCAGCTGTAGCTCCAACAAACTTCTTGTTATTCTTCTTCTGCGGACAGTTAGTAGCGAGATGCCCATGTTCGTGATAGTGAAAACACTTCATTCTGGATAAATCCATCTTCTTGCCTTTAGACTCAGATTTTGAATGGAATTTATTCCCCTTCCCTTTCCTTGCCTTGGCAGCCAAATCACAATCCTCTTCATCATCATTCTTTGATGAAGAGCCATCTCTGTTGTTCCGCCTAAACTCCTCCTGCACTAGATCCGACCATAGTCATTCCCAATCTAGCAATTTTTCCCTTCCATTGACAGAGTCTTGATAACTGTTCCAACTCTTGGGAAGTCCTAGGAGCACCAAGCTCACCAAATCATCATCAGCGATTGTTATTCCCACACTCCCGAACTCATCCCAACATTGGAAAAACTTCGTGAGATATTTTGGAATGGAATCGCCCTTCTCCATCTTGATCTTCCTGAGTTTATCTTTGAGCACCAATTTCCTATGGTTGCTATTGTTTTGGAATAGATCCATCAAAGTCTTCCACGTTGCATGTGGTGTAGCTTTTCCATGGAGGCTTGAGACAATGTGGTCTCGTACTCCCTCCAACAGACTCCTCCTCACCTTTGCCACTTTCTTTTGCCATGCATCAAGATTTGCAACGTATGCAGCATCTGGCTTAGGAACATCCTTGTCAATAAATTCCTTCAAGCCATTGTCTTCGAGTACTGCCTCCATCCTGTCCTTCCCAGAAATGTAGTTGGAGCTACCCTTGAGTGCATACTCTAACCTCAATCCATTGAAATCCATTTTGATCGTGAATCAACTGTAGCGCCAAGAAAGTCTTTCTGCAAATTCGAATTCTATCCAGTCACAAACTCAGCTTTTGCAATCCTCTGTGCTCTGATACCATGTAGAAATTTCAATACAAATTATGTATTGGCTAGATTCTCCTGATCTAAAAATTATGTCACTGTTAAATACATAATCGCTTCTACAAATATTCTTGCGGAATTTAAAACATGATCGCCAATTGCAATATCAAGAAGAAAGACCAATCGCACATAACACAGATGTTTTACCAGGAAATCATAAAGCTAAAAGCCCCACTATCATATATTGTGTATATCATGAATCATGAAACAATCTCATGCAAAACTCTAATCTAAGATCTCTCAGTACAATACAATCATCTCACACTGTCATACAAAAATCAACAAATATATGTGTCAATTATCTGCCTCCAGACAACCTACCTCCTCTGTGCAATCCCTGCAATGGAAAACCTGCAAATGATTCGAATTCCTCTTGCCTAGGTTGCACATTGCTCATGGGCACATCCACTGTGTGTGTGACTGCATGAGTGCACTTCACTCAAATCACAATTGATAGCCAAACTGTCCCTTTCACCTGTTATCTCAACTGGGTCTCCACTCGATCTGACATGCATGTAGTTAACAGTGGTAAATCTTCAGTTGCATGTGAGGTCATTTATTGTGAATTAATTAATAATTAATTCATTGAACTCTCACTAGTGTAAGTTAAGTTACAACTAGTACAACTGATCTTAACTCACTTAATTGAGTTAAACTACTTCACAACTCACATACCTACCCTTATAACTCTATTGCAACTTCAAGTCACTTAGTTACAACTAATTCGACTTGCATGTCCCACCAATCAACCTTTGAACTCGAATTTCCTATAGCTAACTGATTTTCCATTTCAGTTAACTATTTTCAAGTAATTATGAGATACTAGATTAATATTTATTGTCCAATTTATTTAAGGGAAAAATAAATTAGACACACATTTCTTATTGACTTTCAACACATGGCAGCATATTCAGAGGTTCGGAGGTCCAACACTCCGGGGAAAACATAGTGTAGTGTTGTGAAGGTTCGTGGAGGCTCGAAAGCCAGATTTAATCCGAACCATCTTTTGGAGAGGATGTGTGGCGCAAGATCCCATAGTTAGGGGACTTGGCACTTCAACAAAATCAAATCATCGTGTAGATAGGGAGGAAAATCCCCGAAGTACCGAAGGCATCCTAGTCATTGATCAAGAAGGGGACATGTGGAGGGAGAAGTTTAATTCCACTAATTCGGCATTTGAGGATTGCAAGGTGTGGCGATGGGAAACTTCCTGAACTCCCGAACCCAGAATTAACAGAGTTCATGTCAATCGTCGATCTACCAAGGAACGAGAGTCGTCCGATCTCCTTTGGGAGTTCATCTCTACGGGAGAGTTATGTATTGAAGCAGGCAGACCCACCGAAGTCTGGATTTCCAAAGTGATTGCCACCATTGATTTGCACGATGGTGTGAGTCGTTGATCTGTAACAAGGGTTTGACACTCTACCACTTCGGCGTTCAGAAGGTTTGGGGTTCTAATTTGTGGGAACTTCCAAAGTGTGTCAGCCCTGAATTCCCAAAACTTTCGGGGACAGAAACTTTGGCCCACGGTTCTATCCCTTGGTCTCCGAGGAGGCTTTGTCAGTGCTTGGGGACTCTCGAAGGGGCGAATTAGCATTCGGGTGGTAATTGGAAGGCCTGTGTAGTGGAAATTGGGATCGAAGAGAGCCCACGATCTAATTTAAGCTCCTGAAGTTAGCAATCCTTACACCAAGAGGTCGTGCGGGCCTCAGTCAAGGGAGGGGGTATGCATCAGTTTTTAAAGAAATGTGCTAGGTTTATATGTCTCCAAAAGAATGCTTACAATGGACGTACTAATGTGATTTCTCATGTGGTGAACAATGTGGTTTTCAAATACGTTTTAAGTGGTGAAAAAGTATGGTTTTGGGGACAAGTTTCTTGATGCAAGAGAAAATAAACACGTTCTAAGACATGAAAAGAAATCACAAGCAATCCATAAGGGTTGAAAGTGCCTTCCAAATGTCTTAAATGGAAGTGATAAATTCCACCAAGTAAGGCAAGTGAAGCTATGAATGAGAAATTGTAGTAAGCTACACCCAAGATGATGAAATACAAGGGATCTCTCACTATTTGTCTCATGTGGTCTTGCAATCCCATGAGGATGCAACTTGGTGATAAAAGCATGATAAACCTATGGTTACCCATCGAGATACCTCTTTGTAAGTCATGGACAAAGGCTTATCACCCTCCCAGGTTAGGAAACACATGGATTTGAACAAGTTGGGTGATTCATGAAGATATATGACTCCAATCTAAGCTTTAACATCAACTTAGATGGAACACCCCTTGTTTGCTTATTTTTGAATTACCTTTTTTATTTTTGATTTGTGAGCATGTAAGAGTTATGTCATGTTTGCATACTAATGATAGAAATAAAAAGGGGTATTCAAAATGCCATGAAAAAATGGATACCTAGGATATCTCATAAAAATAGGGGTTTTCAAAATTGTACATATGTATTGGGAGGGGGGTCAACAAAAGGATTTTAGCATTTGTTTTCAATATTTAGTGAAATTATGGGTATTATTTATTATCCCATGAATGAACATGTTG
>JZKD02S0605288.1:572318-614582 GCA_000966675.3 Picea glauca | reverse complement strand
CATCACACAATACCTCGTCTTTGAAGGGCTTGATGCCGTATGACAGTCGACACTGTTGGCTGACGCGAAGATCGCTTCCTTGGTGGAGCCATCCAATGGTGTAGGGTTGTGGGTGCAACGTTGTCGGCAGGGCCAGCCGCTTGACGACCTCTGTTGAGATGAGGTTCTTCTAGCTCCCACTATCAATGGTGAAGTGCAACGGGGTTCCTTTTACCCACATTTGTGAATGGAAGAGGCACTCTCTTTCTTCTGGCTCGTCTGGTCCACTAGGCTGGAGCTTGGTGGTAGCAACGGTGGCACTAGGTTCCGCGTCAATGATCCGTCTTCCCCTTTCTGGTTCTGGCTCAGATTCAGAATCCACATCTAATTCAGAAGGTTTTACTTCAGCCACCAATGACTGCTTTGAGCGGCAGTCAACAGTGTTATGCCAAGGGCTCTTATGGAAGTCACACCACTTCCCGGTATCTTTGCTTTGTCTGGTTGTCCTGATATTGTCCATCTTTGCTTTGTCCTTTGTTCTGTGGGTAGGTGCCGCCCTTTACTGGCTTTTGTTGTGAGGGGTTCCTAGGCCCAAATTGCTGTGTCTTTTGTTTGAGCTTCTGCTTGATTTTGATGGCATATCGGTAGGCCGCACCCAAGGATGAGATGTCCAGAAATTCCATTTCGGTCTGGATGTATCTATGTAGAGCACCGCGGTACTTAAGCACCATATGTCGCTCTGAATCTTTGATACCCAGCTTGGTGTGCAAGGTATGGAAGATATTTGTGAAATCTGGCACTGCTTGTTCCCTTTCTTGCCGCAGTGTAGTCCATTTGGTGTACAGGTCGTCATAACTTCCGACAGGGTAGTATTGTTCCTTAATAGCATCCCTGAAGGATTCCCAGGTGGCTGTGACTGAAAATAATGAGGGTTCCTCTGTTTCCTTTTGCTCACAGAAAGTTTCCCACCAATCTTTGACATGGGGAATGGCTTTGAGGAGCGCAAAAGTAATATTTTCTTTATCCGAAAATTTATGGATAGAAAAATACCCTTCTAGTAGATTCAACCATTTGTCTACAGCATCTGCATCTATCTGACCTTCAAATATAGGAATATCAAAGTTTATTTGTACCTTTAAGGGGGCGACGCCTCCGCTCGAAGAAGATGCGTCGCCTGTTGGTAGCCGCCGAAGGATTTGTGCGAAACTATCCATCATCTCGTTCCTCTGTTGCGTGAGGGCTTCCTCAATCAACAGTTTGAAAGAATCTGCTATCCCGTCATCTTTCTTTTCTCCTACCATGAGAGGTCTCTTGGGCGTGCGAGAGTTTTTGTCCTCAAGAGAAACAAGCTCGAGACCCAACTCTTTGTACTCCAACCTCGTTGGGGACATGCATTAAGACGACAAGGAGAAGACCGCTCTGATACCACTGATCCGGATTTTATGAGCAGAACGAAATGAATACAAATTATTAATAGATTCTTAACACAAAATAATAGAGATACAGTAAAACTACTTTTCTATTCAATAAAGAAATAAGCTGAAACTGTAAAATGAAGCGGAAACAAGCTTGCTGGAATGGTGGCAGCTTATCTCTGAGAAGAGATGTGACGGCTGCGCTCATTCGCAAGATGATGATTACCATGAGGCTCTGAAGGCCTTTTTACAATAAAAAGGAATGCCAAAAGTCCTAGACATCCAAAAAGCTAACCCTAGGAGATGAAGCGTCAAAAGTCATGTGGGCCCCATTTGGGTAAGTTAGTGCGACAACTTCTCGGGGTCATAACTTTTGCATACGATCTCCATTTTAGGCGCATGATAGCTTGTTGGAAAGGTATTGTTGAGGAGATTCATTTTGGGGCCTCAATCATGCTGTAGGATATCATTGAGAAACTCAATCCTGAAAAACCTTCATTTAGGCCCTCAAAATGGACCCGGAAGTTAAAACCTGCTAAAAATAGTAAGTTGCCAAAATTGCCAGAAAACTGTTTCGAGATAGTTGGTAAAGGTGGGTGGCCACTGATATCCATCTGGATCACTTTCTCCTATATAATGATGGGTTTCTCATGGAAAAGTTTAAGCAAGAAGAAGCTAGATTAAGAAAGGAAGTAATGAAGGAATAGGCTGAGAACTGTGTGAGGAATTCTATTTCAATTCATGCTTGAGGTCTTCATTTGTCCATCAAGCTATTGTGGATCTTCTTCATGCAAGTTTGGAGCAAGTGTGTGTTACAACAAAGGGCCACTGAAAGGGAGCCTTGCAACATCAACGTTGTTTGGTTGTATCTTCCACTTTTACTTAATATAATACAATGGCGTGTTTCTTTCCCATAAAATCATTCTCATTTTATTACATGACTCCTTGATCACATGTATAAGTTTTCATTGAATATACTATTGTTGCTTTCACTTGGGTTTGTTTGTGTCATTGAAGATCTAATATCAAAAGAGCACCAGAGTGGAGCAGGGACAACAAAGATAAAAGGAAGCAATATTCAAAGGTATGTCACTCATCTCTTGTTTGATAGTAAATTCGATGATTAAATCTTAGGGGAAGCACCATGTCCTGTCTTGTTTTCTTCTATATCTAGGTGGATCTAGGGAGATCAGTTTATGTCCACATTTACCGATTAATCCAATAATAAAATTGGAGAATCCACTGGGGATACGACTTGTTTTTAGTTTTTTGCTTTCCATTTTCCTTTAGCCTACCTACTTTCGTTTTAGTCCAGTCTCTGAGTCCATGGGATATCCATCCAAACTCCCTGGGTCAGAAAGTTCATTCAGAATCTTTGTCCTTTTTCCAATTTTTCTTTGTTTACAGAGATAGCCGCACTATATCCCATATATAGCCTGCGATGTCCCTGGATCGCCTCACCCTACCTGTTCATACCAGTGTGGAATCTTCACATCTTTCCCTATAGCTAGCCTGCGAAAACCTCAAATCGCCACATTGCGCCTTACTGCTAGGCTGTGATGTTTCCTGTAGAATTTATTGGATTGGATCTTTTTGTCTTTTGTCACCCAGTTTTTCTTTGATCACCTGGGAGGAACTTTTGGTGCCAGTATCTGACTATTTTCTGAGTTTAAGACTTCTTGTTGATTGTTTTTCAGGGATTGAAATCCCTTCTTGATCATTTTATAAGTTTTACTTCTTGATTTTTGTCAACAAGGATATAATCTCTAGATTTAGATCTAAGTGCTTGATTGTTAAAAGTCTTTTATTTGATTTCAGGTTTTGGATTGATTACATTTTCTAGATTTCTTGTTGATTGGAAATTCATTTTAGTTTGCATTCAGTGAAACATTTTCTTGTCATCTTTATTTTTATCTTCATTGACTAGCGCTTTGGAATAGGTTGTGAGGCAGACTCTCCAAAGCATAAAACACATTGTAGCATCTTGTGATAGGGAGTATTCAAATCCATTGGAAACATTTTGTCCTGGGAAGCCCTTCTCACACAAGGGTCAAACTTGAGGTCACATTAAGGTTGGCAGAGTTACTCACCCTGCTTTGTTGGTCTTAGTTTAGAGATTGCACGTATTACAGGGGTCACTTGAACGTATACCCACAATTATGAGTGAAAGCCTTTCGAGTTGATTTCGGGCTAGATACCCTGCCCATTCACGTGGATTAGATTGTCGACTATTTCCCTAGGCATCACTGTTGTTATTGGTAACCTTAGTAGCCTATCTCTTTAGGGTCTTACACAAGGTGACTCTGGAGGGGAAAGTCTTCACGGTACCTAGAATCAAGGTTGGCCAAACTCACTCGAGCTCCTTGGAGGGTATACCCTTGATTATGTGTGGGAGCTTGCACCAGGGTGTAAGTTTGTTAAGCAGGTCGTCAACGTAACTTTTCCACCCACTCTATCCTAGCCCATTCTCGTATTGACTTCACGGCGTTGGATTTCATCACCAACTAGTGACTTTGAAATAAGAAGGTTTGTTTGCTTGCTTTGATTTCTAGATTTTATTAGCGAGTATTGTTTGTTTCCGTAGTTGGCCATAGATTTTTTCCGTAAAATATTTGGTTCGACCAACATTGACCCTCCACGATGTTCACGTAGGATTCAAGGGATACCCCAAGAAGATCCATAAGATTATCTCCCTTTTCTTCCTAATACACCAGAGGGATCTCCTGAGTAGAGCGAGGTCTAGAACATCGTAACCTCATGAGTGGAAAGTTCCGACTCTTTAGAAAATTTATGAATTATTTCTGATTCTCTAGAGGCTTTCCAAATACCTCCTGGATACAAGAGATGTATTCTCCAAATGAATTCATCAGGAGATCTTGTTGTTGAAACTTTTGGAATACCGACCGGACCCCATACAAGCCCTGGAGTCGAGAATCCACTTTTGACTACTGACATATTTGGAACAACACATCGCATGGTGCGAGACCTTTACAACAAATTGAGGGCGAGTCCTTTATGACAACTTGAGGGCGAGTCCTGATTCACCTGTCATATCACAACTTCTCGAAATGTCTATTACCTACATGATACCTTTAGATCATTTTTTCGATACAACTAGCAATATCCCTGTCGTCTCAGACACACAGTCAGTTGGTCCTAGATCGAATTTTTCTCTCCAAATGGCCCATGCTACTATGGTCCCACACACTACAACTATTCCTATCAGGAATGTGGTGGTTAACCAAGCTCCCATTGGTACACCACTTTCATCTAGACCTATCCCGTCACTTCCTCCTGGGTATGAAGCTTTGAATCCTTCCATCATCGTCCCTACCTAGGTTCCATCTGGAGTTTCTGGAATTTTTGTTCCACCTGGGTACAGTGCTGCTGTCGGTTTTTTTCCTACACCTTCCCAAGTCCTCTCTGGAGGGTCTTATCCACCTTTTCTTGGGGGATCTGGCCCTAGTGGCTCCAATCCAATTGGCATCACCCATCATATGTTCACTTCTAGTTACCATATTCTCGTTGGAGGGCGATCTCATGCTGGGGGGAAACCTCAATTTGGGGGTCAACCTTAGACTGGGGCACCACCATACGTTGGGGGGAAACCTCCATTTGGAAGATAACCTCTGGTTGGACTCTATTACCCACGGTATGGACATAACACACCGGGATCACTAGCCCAACTTTGGAACCTTCTTGCCCAAGGAAATCCACAATCATCTGGGGGGCAACAATGTCAAATCAACTATTTTGTACCCCCTCACTCGGGCCAACCATATCCAGGTTCTTTGAATCCCTCTTGGGGTCCAGTACACGTTCACTCTAGTGTCCCTTTTTAAGGGAACATTTCCAGCCAACCCAAGCCTATGGGCTATAGCCCTCCAAATCCTCCACAGCAGAATCTGTCAGGACTCTCCACTTACATGCAAAATGCTTACGGTCCTACTGGTATACTGATGGGATTTCCTCCCCAAAGTCACCAGTATCCTCACATGAATAGACAATTGCCTTTTTTAGCCACTTTCGATTTACCTGACTTGTATAGAATCTTAAATGATCATATCTCACATTCTCCCCATTGGCCCATTATACTAGGAAAATTATCGTCCAACATTCCCAAGTTTGACGATCGACCAGGAGAAGACCCAAACAATCATGTTATGAACTTTCACCTTTGGTGTTCGTCCAACTCTTTGATGGACGACTCCATTCGGTTACGACTCTTCCAATGAAATCTCATGGGTTCAGCTGCAAAGTGGTACATAGAACTACCGCGAGGCTTCTTTAATGACTTCAATACCCTAGCCATGGATTTTATCACACATTACCAACTGCCAATCCGCAACGAGACAGGAACCAAGATTTTGAGTTCCTTTAAGCAATCTTCTTCCACTCACATTTCTGATCACATTCATGAGTGGAGACGGAGGAGACGCTTGATCAAAATCGACCTTCCTGATCAGTTATTGGCTGAATGGTTCACCAAATCATTCATTAGTAAAATCGCCCATGATATTTCCATGGGTGGATTTGTCACTAAAGAGCAGGCGATAAGTCATGCTCAGTACCTAGATCTCGTTTATTCACAAACGAGCACTCTTTACGACTTGATTCCTGACACTCCTCGCCCTTCTACCACCGATACCTCAACAACCCCAATAGCTTCTCATGTTGTTGATGGTGTGATTGGAACTTTCCATGCTGATGCTAAATCCATGTCGGCCACTCACACCAATCCCAAATCTATTGCTTCTAATGTTCAAAGTGCTATGACTCCTACTCCTTCCACCGGAAAAACTTCTGAGGTTAATTCAGTTCAATCCACCCCTATCGGAAAAACTAAATCTAAAAAAGAAAAGGGTAGGAATAAGGAGGATAAAAATAATAATCGACAATCTGAAAAAATAAAAAATGCAACCTGCTGATGATAAGGATAAGCGTAAATATTGATATCCTTTCCTTATCTGTGGTGACGATCATTATACGAAATATTGTCCAAGACGTGTCGAGGTCACTAAGCTCCTTCAAGGGACCAGAAAGCCTCTCACACCTGTCATTTTGTTACAATCTTTCCCTTCTCAACAGTAGGCCCAATTTGTCATTCATGAACAACCCTCTCCTTCCACCACTTCGTATGTTCTTATGTGTACTGGTGATTCCAAAAAGAATGACGTTTCCACATCAACTCGAGCCAAAGATTACTCTCCCTCAAAGGATAAATTTGATGATTTACCACCTTCGTTGGTTCAATCGCCTCCCTCAACTTCACCTCCCAATAGTTCTCTTCATCTCGAACGACCAGGTCTCGATACAGTTCTCTGACCCCCTCTAAAGGGCGTTGTTTGAAAGTCTACCTTTAATCCTCTGAATGTGCGTGCTGCTCAAAACTACATTATTGTAGAAGACCTTGTGCAGGCACCCTCCACGTTGTTAGCGCTTGAAGTCCTTCAAATTTGTCCCACTCAACGGAAGGAACTGTTAAATTCCATTGGTGGAATCGATCCCATAGATACGAATTTGATAATATTTGACCTGGAAGATCACATTCCAAGGCTACCTCCTCAGTTAGCATTTAAGATCCAAGTTGTCGTAGAGAACAAGAATATATGCAGAATCATTATTGACGAGGGCGCCTCAACGTGCGTTATGTCTATTACCTGTTGGAAATCCATCGGCTCTCCTCCCCTCACCGAATCACACAATACACTTAAGGCCTTCAATGGTTCTGGTTTTAAACCCTACGGTGTTCCTCCCTAGTTTTCTATTACGTTGGAAGGAAAATCAATCAATTTCGAGGTTAATGTCTTTGATGCGCCTCTTGACTATAACCTCTTACTTGGCCGTAGTTGGATTGATTCCATGCGTTCAGTTGTGTCTACACTTTTCCGTGTTTTACATTTTCCACACCAAGGAAAAGTTGTTATTGTTGACCAACTAGCCTTTTTTAACTCTGATTCTCGTACTAGCAATGTACCATTTATCTCGAAGACACCTCCCGGGTACGCGAATTTCAGTGTGGGTATTCTAAAAGATTCAACTTTGATGGGCACATTCCCAATCCCACCACCCGATATTCCACCTCCTTTTGTCACCTCAATCAACATGATTTCCACCTTTGTTTGCAAAACCCCCGTGTCTCATGACTTGTGGATAGTACCTGACCCCGGTGATTATCTTCGCTATGGTGAACAAATGCCCTTAAGTCTAGTCGAATCCCCTTATCAAACCATTCAATCGACAACCCCTTCCACTCCCTCTCTTTGTGATTCATCTCCCAATATGTTTCACGTAATCTTTCCTACGAATGAGATGATCATGTCTGTTATGTCAATGGAAGACACCCCATGGGATGGTGGACATCATCGTTTCATTCTCTTCCTAAGTAGCACACCATAGAGAGTTACCAACAGATTTTGACTCTGTCAACCATTGTTGTCATTTCATCTGCTCCAAGTCGACACAGGATGTGATTTATGAAGGGAATCTAAGTAACATTTCACCCAACATTCCTCTTGACATATCCCTTAAACCTGGAGTCATCGAAAATGTTCACATCGGCACCTCATGTTCCGTTGATGAAGTCGTCACTTATAAAGCCATTTTCAATAATTCTGTGACGTTTTCACTTGGAGCTACAAAGAGATGTCGAGTAATGATCCCGATATCATTGTGCATGAAATTAAGACCTACTCGGATGCTAAACCCGTTTGTCAGAGACTTCGCTCGATCCACCCTCGTAAAGTTTCTTCTATCAAGCTCGAAGTTGAAAAACTTCTTAAGGTTGGCTTTATCTCCCCTGTGGCTTTAACCGATTGGGTATCCAATCTAGTTCCAATAAATAAAAAATAAGGCATGATCCGTGTATGTGTCGATTATAGGGATATCAATAAAGCTTGTCTTAAGGACAATTATCCAACCCCCTTTGTTGACCATATCGTCGATGATTGCGTCGGGAGTGAAATATTCTCTTTAATGGATGGTTTCTCCAGCTATAATAAGATTAATATTTTTCCCGCAGATCAACACAAAACTGCTTTCATTTGTCCTTGGGGTACCTTTGCCTACTGGAAACTACCTTTTGGTTTGAAGAACACCGGTGCGAATTTTCAATGAGCCATGTCTTATGCTTTTCACGATATCAAGCACATCATACAACCGTATCTTGATGATCTATCGACACATTCCATGCATCGCCAAGATCACCCGGCCCATATCCGAGCCATTTTCCTTCACTGTCATTACTATCGTATACGTTTGAACCCACACAAATGTGTTTTTTGTGTGGAGTCTGGCCGACTTCTGGGTTTTATTGTGTCACTTCATGGAATTAGGGTAGACTCTTTGAAGGTTGAGGCTATCCTTAATCTACCACCTCCTTCCACACTACGCCATCTTCAAAGTTTGCAAGGGAAGGAATTTTTTTTGCATCGATTCATTATCAATTATGTTGAGTTAACACTAAGATTTACTCGATTGTTGAAGAAGGGTTACGAGTTCATATGGGACGAAACTACCAACAAATCCTTCGAAGTTTTGAAACTTTCCCTAACCTGTACACCACTTCTTTTCCCACCAGATTATAGTCGAGACTACTTCCTCTACCTCGCCACTTCGGACCCTACCATTGCCATGGTTTTAGTCCAAGAAGATTATTTTCACGACGAATATGCCATTTATTATTTGAGTTGAAGTCTCACGACCACCGAAGCCAAATACCTACATGTGGAGAAATTGGCCTTGGCAGTTGTTCAAGCTATCCAACATTTTCATCACTATATCCTATTACGTAGAACCACTGTTATTTTTTATTGGAACCCTATGCAGCATATCCTTACACACCAATTGCTAGGGGGAAAGTACTCCAAATGGATAGTGATTCTCCATGAGTTTGACTTAGAGTTTGAATGTGCTAAGTCTAAGAAATCTTTGGTTTTCATCGAACTAATATGTGACCTTCCCTCAACTGAGACAAAAAATGTGGCATAGGATTCCTTACCTGATGAATCCCTTTTTCTGATTAGTTATGATGATGTTTGATACAGAGATATCATCATTTATCTCTAGACTCAAACTTTCTAGCCTGACCTTTCTAGTACAGTCTGTCATCGTATACGGTATCAAGCCCATCAATACATAATTCTTGGTGACACTCTTTATCGTCGTGGTGTTGACTCTATTTTCTGACGATGTCTCACCTATGATGAGGCTGAGAAAGATTTGAATCAATGCCACTCTGGATCATGTGGCAGTCATATGTTTGTGTATGCCACTGCCCAAAAGATCTTATGAGAAGGATACTTCTAGCCTTCTTTGTTTAAAGACTGTATTAATGCCGTCTAGAAATTCCATGCTTGTCAAATGTACAATAACAAGATAAGATCTCATCCCGCTCCTTTACACCCTGTAGTTTCCATTGGTCCTTTCGCAAAATGGGGCATTGACTTCATGACATGTAACCTTCAATCAGTCGGGGGGCATGGATACATCATCGTAGCCATGGATTATTTCACTAAATGGGACGAGGTGATGCCTACATTCGATAATACCGGAAAAACTGCAACCTTGTTCACATTCAATTATATCATCACTCGATTTGGAATCCCGCAAGCTATCATTATTGATCGCGGTAGCCATTTTCAAAATTTCATGATGTCCGAGCTTACTGAAAAGTTGGGTCTTTGGCATGAAAACTCAAACCCCTATTATCCACAGGCCAATGGCCAAATTGAAGCGATAAACAAAGTTCTTAT
This sequence comes from Picea glauca, assembly GCA_000966675.3. Lineage (NCBI taxonomy): Eukaryota > Viridiplantae > Streptophyta > Pinopsida > Pinales > Pinaceae > Picea > Picea glauca. The sequence goes on along the minus strand of JZKD02S0605288.1, from coordinate 604,435 downwards.
TACTATGCTTCGACAGATAATAGGAATTCATAAGGCAAGTTGGCACACAATGTTGTTTTCAACATTATGGGCCTATCGGACATCCATGAAGTCTGCCACAGGATTTACACCTTTCCAATTAGTGTATGGTATTGAAGTTGTCTTGTCGATTGAATGTGAGATACCATCTTTGAAGCTAGTTGTTGAAATTATTCCCAACATCTCTGTCGAAGAAGAACGTCTATTGTACCTAATGCAATTAGATGAAACCCATCGTGATGTCGCCCTGGTTATTGAAACTCAAAAAAAACGTGTCAAAGCCCAATACGAAAAGCATGTCAAGCCACGTGTTTTCTCTGAAGGTGATATAGTTCTCCTCTACGAACAAGATCGTGATTTACTAGGGGATGGAAAATTTGAGGCTATGTGGCGAGGCACTTATATCATCAAACGAGTGTTAGAGAAGGGAGCCTATGAGTTAGTGGATTATGATGGAATTCCTTTGAGTGAACCCATAAATGGGATTTACTTGAAGAAGTACTATGCTTAGGTTATCTTTGCATGAGTGCTTGTATTTTTACTGTATCATACTCTTGTGTGCTACTTTTGTGTTCTTTTTTGCTATTTGGTTTCGACCCCCAACTGCTTACCTTGCGCTTGGTTTCCAGATTTCAGTGTCTTCACTACCCTACATTGGCTTCACTAATGGTGTTAATCATAGTACTCAGAAATTAGCATCTGTTGCTTCGGAAATCTACACACCTATGAACGAATTAATCAGTCTACACGGTGTTTGTCTCGATCATACAACTAACAATATCGTGGAATATAGTGCAATCATCAAATTGTTGACTGACATTGTTTCACTTGGAATCCATCATCTTGTTGTCCGACTTGATTCGCAGTTAGTAGTACTACAATTGAGTAATGTCTATGCCATCCGGAGTCCTACTTTGTTAAGGGTATATTTACGAATTTGCCTCTTGGAATGTCATTTTGATTACATTGAATATCAACACATTCCTAGATGTTTAAATACATTAACAGATGCATTAGCTAATTATGTGTTAGATAGACATTTGAGACATTTATAAATCCAATCACATGTTGTATATAAAGCAAGTAAGCCAGTAGAAGCCTCATGTATATATAACGATAAAAGTTTTTACAAAAAAGTGTTTTTGTCCGAAGACCAAAATATAAAAAATGTGAAGCACATGGCTTCATGTAGAAAAATGGCATCAAGGATGCTGCTCACGATAACACGCGACTGCCCGTGCCACCCTACAGAGCAGTCGGCTAAGAGACTCAGATACACCCACAGTATGGCACTGGTAATGTCTCAAGATCTCATCGATAGAGATATCTGGGACATCCACGGTCAACCCCTCCAGGTTCTACTTGATAGCCTTGTAATCAACGACAGCCAATCCCACTACCTCGACTCTTTCCCCTCATCTTTGGATGGGGGATGTACCTGGAGGCCGGTGAGGTCCTACATCTACATTTTCAAAGAGTTTTTGGTTAGCCATCGGATTAAAAACATAAAATACATTTCATATTTTAAAATCTACAAAAACATTATAAAAACAAAATGTGCTTATTACCTAAGTTCCCCCATTGAGAACCCTTGGGTAGAACCAAGTCTGGGTCACCTCTGAATTCCAAGCCGGCATACGCATAATCATCTACCATCAGTAGCTGAGGCCTCAACCAATCAAAGAACATGTCGTTATATTTGACAATGGGTCTGGACACATGTCGGGCCATGAGGTCACACCATCTCTTCATCCTTGGATCTTGTGGGGCTGGTATTCCCCACTCTACTTGTAAGAGAAAGTGTGGAATCCTCTCCAGGAAGAAGGACACTAAAATGGATCCGTACCCAAACTATTTCAGTTCACCTTTCCTACACTTTGTCAATTGTTTCTTCATGCTCCAAAGAACCCCACCACACCAGTTAAAGACCCGGGGCTCCATGCACTCCACTGCCTACTGAAAGTAACTCTAGAGAGCCATGTGAGGATATGCACTCCCCGCCATCCATGAGATAGTGAAAAGGATAGTCCAAAGGGTTAAATCATGAACATCCCTAATGACAACCTTTAGACTACGTCTCTTGGCCTCTGGTTCACAATACCGGTGAATATACTCGCTCACTGATAGACCACTAGCTCTGCTACCTGTCAATGTCACATGGGATCTCGTAAAAAAATAGATATCCTCGATATCTAGAGAGAGTATGTGAGCTACCACATGGAATACCTGCTGATCCACATCCCACATGTGGACCAAATACTCAAGCAACCGCAATTGGGCCATCATGCCCTAGATCTTAAAATACTTCAACAGCCCACACTGTCGGAGGGAATTAACCGTGCCTGGGTCATTCCTGGCTAAGTAATCATCATCCTCATGTTCTCTCTCTCTCCACTCCATCATCCTAACAGTCAAAAACTTGCATTGCAGCCACAAGGAGAAGTTGACATCTTTATTTTGCTTTGTTGGAAATTTTTATTGGCTAAATGCACATAAAGAATTTCTGAGTTGCACCCGACGCAGGTGAGGGTTTATACACAGTGCAGGATCACCGCAGGTCAGTTGTAAGGCCGCCTGTGGGAGCCTATGGTTTCCACGGGGCACGATATAAGCCAACTGCAACGATCCTCACGTGCACCTACCCTCACAAAAGTTTACTCAAAAAACTATTTTTAACCAATAAAAACATAAATTAATCCATGGAAAATGAAGAGGACAAGAAGATTACCTTTTTAGCAGAAGTTGTTCGTCGAATGGTTGCTCGTGCCTCCCATAATCTACAGTGGAAGTTTGGGGTAAAATGGGGTTTTTTGGACAAGTTTTGGGTAAAATGACAATGGAATGGTAAAAAAGAGTTTTTTCCTATATTTATTAACTTTTTACTTTTTCTATTGTTATTTTATATTATTTTTTTCATTTTACCTAAAAACCTAAGTTCTAATGATATTGTAAGTGTTTTGATTTTTCATAAATGAAGAATATAGGAGCTTGAACGATGCAACATAGATACATTTCTTGGTTTGTTTTTACGTTTGTCGCATATACGCATGTTTTTTAGGTTTTTCAGGAAAAACCTCGAGCTCAATCTTTGTTCGTTCTCATGCTCACAAATCAATGAGAACGCGACCGAGTATACTTTTGTCATATTTTCGTACTTGTCATGGTAACACGAAAAATGAAACTTATGGAGTATCCTTTAAGCTCTTTTCATGCTTCGTAAAAACGAAAAGACTGTCAAGCGACCTTGTTCTTTTCACGCTCATAAAAGTATTTGAAGAAAACGTTTGATGGGTGGTAGGTTATCACTTTTTCGATCTCATCAAACTAATTTACTAAAAAGGAACTGAGAGATTTCTCTTTAAGTCTTTTTCAGACTCTCTAAATATGAAAAACCCTCGAGTTTTCTCTCTTTGGACTCATTAAACAAACATTGAAAGACCCATATGGGACCGAACCACTCCTTCTTAGGGTTCGTTAAACATACTCCGAGGGACTCATCCGAAGGATGAGCTTACATCAACAAGCATATGTTATCCTCCTCAAGTTTGTGTAAAAATAAAAAGGTACTCGCCAAAAATGGTGGGGGAAATTTTCAGAAAATAAGTGTCTGTGTATTTGTGTTAGTGGCAGTAATAGTCACTCTTGAACATGACACCCCCTTTATCATTATATCTAGGTTGGGAAATCCAGTTGTCTCTTGTCTAGCCTTCCACAAATTCATATTTTGGGTCGGCCTTGAGTCAATACTACCAAGACCATTTCCGTTTCGTTCATATGTTCAAGAGAAGTCCAACCCTAAACAAGCCCTCTATCGAGTCGACCATCTGCAGTTATCAATTCCTACCATGTCGGCCTTCCCTGTGTCAGTTTCAAATCATTTTCATACTTTGATATACCTCAAATCTGTTACTTATTTCGTGTCATTGATGGAGGATACATCAAGGCCCTCCTGTGACGAGTCTTTTCCTATTGACTTCAGCTCATCATCCGGGAACAAGACTTAGAAATCATTTAGTACCTTAGATCCTGCATGCCTCAATGGCAGGTTTCTTCGCTTTCGATAGTGGATTCACATCATTGGCCCCTGATTGGGAGATTCCATTGAGTGTTCGACTTCATCTCATTTATTCACATTCGTTGGATTGTACTAAGGTACCTTTGGAGTCATTGACATCAATGGTGATTTCCCTCACACTTGTTAACGGTTTTCATCAATGGTCGGTAATCAAGTGGTTTCTACCATGTTCAACTTCAGACTTGTAATCGCATGGTTAGATTCGTACTTATGGACGACGGGATTGAAGACCCTGGATCTCATCATTTCGTTCTAGGTTGCGATGGAGTGTTTATGATTTGTATTGACACATAGATCCACTTTGTATGTCTTGTGGCTATGTCTGAATTTGGGTTTTCTAGAACATAGATCCACAGTGTATTCCTGATGGCTATGTAGAATCTTAGTGACATGGATCCACGATGTATGATTGGTGGCCATGACTAAAATTTATGATCTAAATCACTTGTAGTCTCAGCATGGGAATGCCTACCTCAGAAATGGTATAATATTGTGAAAATGCTTGGTTGTTTGCAAGCTCCTGATTGGTGCGCTCCTTGTTTCCGACACACACACACACACATTTTAAAAAGTATTTTGGTTGTCATGATTTCTAGCCTCATACTTTGGGGGGCATTTTATTACACATTATTTTGGTCACCCTAGTGATGATTCTACAAGCATGTGTTCGGGCTCCCAAAAGAACCTTTCTTCAGGTAGAAAGTGACTAGTTTCCTCTTCTACAAACTTGTTTTTAGAAAGACGTTGCAGGCTAGACATAAGACACAGTGCGGAAATGCCTGATCATCGTAGTCTGTCCTACACCTGACTTGCGACATTTCCGTAGGTTGCTCTATAGCTGGGGTGCGGCGGTGTTAAAAGACTGAGAAAAGGACGAAATTCGTGAAAGTGTTAGAAGAAATCTTATAGAATATGAGGTGGCATCCATATGGTTGGGATCCTACTTGCTTGTCTGATTTGGTGGGATCATCCTAATCTCTTTAACCATCTCTCTTTATCCTATATAATGATGGGTTTCTCATGAAAAAGGTTAAGCAAGAAGAAGCTAGATTAAGCAAGTAATTAATGAAGGAATATGTTGAGAACTGTGTGAGGAATTCTATTTCAATTGATGCTTGAGGTCTTCATTTGTCCATCAAGATATTGTGGATCTTCTTCATGTAAGTTTGGAGAAAGTGTGTATGTTGGAGCAAAGGGCCACTAAAAGGGAACCTTACAACATCAAGGATGTTTGGTTGTATCTTCCACTTTTACTTAATATAATACAGTGGCATGTTTCTTTCCCATAAAATCATTCTCATTTTATTACATGACTCCTTGATCACATGTATAAGTTTTCATTGAATATACTATTATTGCTTTCACTTGGGTTTGTTTGTGTCATTGTAGATCTAATATCACAAGAGCACGAGAGTGGAGTAGGGACAACAAAGATAAAAGGAAGTGATATTCAAAGGTATGTCACTCATCTCTTGTTTAATAGTAAATTCGATGATTAAAGCTTAGGGAAAGCACCATGTCCTGTCTTGTTTTGTTCTATATCTAGGTGGATCTAGGGAGATCAATTTATGTCCGCATTTACTGATTAATCCAATAACAGATACACATGAAAAACATGAGAGAACAATTTTCATAGTTAGAAGGGGGGTAGGGTTCTTCTTGCTCCAAGCATTTGGATTATGAAATTAGGAGAAAAATACATAGTGATGGGGTACAAGACTCTATTGAGACACCTCCACTATTTATCAAATGATTATAATTCCTCCAGTAATAGTACATTATATAAGGTTTTCAGTGAATGGTTTGGATGAAGGTTGTTCTCCTATATCATTGTTGCAGTAGTTGAATAGTCTCAATTTTATTTTGGGGGTTGTGTTTCAAAGGTTGTTATTGCATTTCTTAACCTAGAATTAAAGCTTTTTATTCCACTCTTCAACCTAGAATTAAAGGTTATTTTCTTTGTGGTTGTATTTTAAGGTATTATGGATCAATGATTGATAATATCATTCACTTGGGAGTTGTCATGTGTAACTGAAGATTTTGATTCAACATAGTGAATGATTTCATTGACTTTCATTCTCCATTGCTAAAATTATTTCAATGGCATTGTTGAAATTTCAAATTTAAGATTGATCAAATTTTTTCAACAAATAGTGTTGAAAATGTCGAGTTGGAATTATTTTACTTGTAATGTTTTCAAGAAATGTCTAGTACAAGTTGTAGTTAAAGATTTATTTTATTTGAATTTTTCATTGCCTAAATACTTGAGTTGGTGATTATTGAAATTTTGAATTTAGGACTGGTCAAATTTCTGTAAGAAATAGTGTTGAAAATGTAGATTTGAGATTTTGTTACTTGTATTTTCTTTGTGGAATGTCCAATATTAGTTGTAGTTAATGATTTTTTTATTTTTTTTCATTATTCATTGCTAAAATTCTTGTGTTGGTGATTGTTGAAATTCTAATTTAAGATTGTTTAAATTTCTTTATGGAATAGTGTTGAAAATATCAAGTCAGTGTTTTGTTACTTGTAATGTGTTCATGGAATTTCCAATCTAAACTCCAGTTAATGATTTATTGAATTTTCATTATTCATTCCCAAAATTGTTGTGTTGAAGATTGTTGAAATTCTAATTAGAAATTATTCATTCTACTTGTTTAAAATTTTAATGCATAATTTAATCATGTGTGTCTTGTTAAAATTGTGATCTTTGCCAGTGTATTAATATTTTTATTGTTGAAATTGTTGGATCAATATAACTAATTCAATAGTCACATGTATTATTTTCATCAAACAAGATAAAAGTAAGAGTTTGTGTTAGAATATTCAAGAATACTGAGATGGGGGGGTGAATCGATATAGAAGTATTTCAACAATTTTAACCTTCAAGAACTACATAACCATTAATCATTAATCATCACATAAATGCATACACATTGCACACAAATTTTTACGTGGAAAGCCAACTGGGAGGAAACCATAAAAACCTTTCTTATGTAGTTTCAAGACTTTACAAGCACCAACTTGAAGGAGCACCTGCTCCTTGAGTTTTCCAACACCTATTGGAAGGAGACACCAATCCCCTTGGAGTATTTTAAATCATGATACAATATCAAATCAACCTTCAAATACAATCCCAAAATCACTTCTTAAATCTACATACAAAACTACTCAGAACTGTACCTTAAATCTGCAAAATTATAAGATTCACCAAAAGCTCAATTTTCCGTTTTTTATTCTAAAAATTAGACCTTAGATGTTAGGATATGGTATCCTTCTAATGAAATGGGTGGAATTCAGTTTGGACCTATCAATCTTCAAATATAACCATTTTATCTCGAACACCTATTTGGGACTAGTTTATGGATTAGTCACAAACCCTAACTTACAACTAGTATAAATATGTACCTATAATGAATCAGGTTTTGAATCGTGTACCCAATATTCTTAAATATATTATCTAAAATTCCTCCAATTTTTCCCCTTGACTCGTCGCCAAAAAAAAGTTACAGAAAAAATGGCAAGATGACACGTTTTGAAGAAGAAAACCCTAGTTTTAAGAACTTCAACTTCCATTGAGTAAAAATCCAAACCTATAATGAGTCAACACCTGAAATTCATACCGAATATTATTCACTATATATTCTAAAACACCTCCAAGTTTCATTATGCAAATCATTCTAGAAAATATATTATATTGAAAATTCCAGGATGACCTTCAAAGAAAACCCTAGAACAAATCATCACAAGACTTCATCTTCCCTTGGAATTTCGCCCATCTTCACTTCACCTTCCCTTGTAAATTCGCTCCTCTAAGCTAATATTCACTCCTATTCCTTAGATAGGTCGAATTGGTGTGATCCAAATTCCAAGTGAGGCTCCTCTTATTTATATGAGTCTTCTCCACATGAGGGGGTGCGACCAAGGGTCACAACTTTTGGGTCGCACCTATTCCTTAAGGATGGCCGACCTTAGAGGCTTATTTACTTTAGTTTAGGGGATTATTCTCTTGGATTTAGGGGCTTAGTCACTTGTATTTATGGGCTTCTTCTCTTGTATTTAGGAGCTTCTTCACTTGGATTTAGGGGCTTCCTGGGTTTAGGGGCTTCTTCACATGACTTTAGGGGCTTCTTCACTTGCTTTTAGGGATTCTTCAAGGATTCCTCAAGGCTCCATTTGTGTACAAATCAAAGTGGGAATGTGGAAACAACCACATGTTATCTCATCTAGTGAGGGATATTCTTAAAAGATACTCCATAAGGGGACCAATTTGGAGTTATATTGATGCAAACCCCCACCCCTCCTCAGGGTTCGCACGATCTCCCGGTATAGGATTGTTCTTCTAAGGAGTTGAATTAGATCTTGGATCCCTACTAGATCCCCTATTAATGTAATAGACCCCTATGATTTCTCTTTGGGTGCAGGTCCGTACAAATACGAACCTCGCAAGCTCCTTCTCTAAGCCCCTTTTATCCTTAAAATCAGATTTTGGGCGCTAGCCTCCTTAACTTTGGCCAAAATATCATATGACTGAGGCTTGGAACCGAGTGGTTACAAGAAAGGATCCTATATAGAGCTTTGGGGATCTGTCACTTCGCTACTCCGGACTTCATAGGTTCTTCTCTCAATACACGCTGATTCTCCCGAACAACAAAGTGGCGAATTCCCGAGCAGGAACTTATCTGTGACTCCGACAGTTTGGAGCTTCAGGCTTCAGAAGACCTAACCATGCAAAACAACAAATCACCCAAACGTTGAACTGGTAAACTAATATGGAACACACTGGACACAAACCTTCGGGCTTCGAAAACTCTTACAACACAACACCACAATCCTCCTGAACGTTGAATTGGCAAATTCTCGGCGGGCTCCTGGAGCAATGGTTCACACTTGTCCAACATCCAATGGATATGATCTACTTCAGAAATCTGGGCTGCAGGATTTCCTAGGCCTTCCACATGCAATACCTTTGAACCGCCAAACGCCAAATTCAAAATCAATGGCTCTCACTCCTCCTGCAGCCAACGACTAAGATATCCTCTGAAACTACGAGCTTCAGGAGTTATTGTTATTGATCACCATCAAACCCTCTAACTGTTGAATGTCTAATTGGATAAGGGTTAGGATATACGGTCCATGTTTCCCTATCGATGAATGACCTGAATTGATTCCCAACTTCGGGACTTTGGGACTTTCCACACCAAAGAAACTCTCACCCTCAATTCTCTAGAGAGTCGAATATTTAGATACTCACTTATCTGCTGACATGTTTCCCCAATGACCAATGGTTAGGATTCACTCTGGAGTTCGGAACTTCAGGGAATTTCAAACCAAAGAGTTTTTCACCCGCGATCCTCTGGATCATTGAACTTCTGAAGTGTGAGATATTACAATTCACGTTCCCTCGCGCACAAATCCGATGGCTGGGATATAATCTTCTCTGATAACACTTTCTCCTCCTCCTTGGGCTTGATTCAATGACCTAGATTTATGCTCCACGGTAGATCCAATGGCTCGTACTCCTCCCAGTTATATATAGTGTAGATTCACTTCGGGACTTCAGATATTTTTCCTCCTTTACAACAAATGGCTTAAAACAACTGAAGAGGCGAAGTCCGAAGGAATTCGGTGCTTAACGACCATGCACCTTACCTTGATTTGATGGTTGTGCGAGGTCTTGACTTCTATCAAACATAACTTTTTTGTTCTCCTTCAATCAAAGATATTTTTCTGTCTTTCTAGGGACTTATTCACGCTATCACTCCTTGATCTTCTGTCAACTGAACGAATTGAAATCAGGCGCACACCTTGAACTTCCCTCTTGAGATTCCAACTTATAAAAGTCATCTGCGATTGATTTACACTTTATCTCCTCAAATCTTTTTCCAGTTAAAGGACTCAGACCTTCTGGAAACATGCCTTGTGCTTCCTCTCCTCTAAGTTTGAGACTTAAACAAGCCTAATGGGCACACCTTGCGCTTCTCCGTAGTCTGAAACATGGACTATATTATGGCACACTAATCCAGGTGGATATCGATGGCCACCCACCTTTTCCAAATGGCTCAAAACAGTTTTCTGGCAATTTTGGAAATTTACTATTTTTAGCAATTTTTAACTTCTGGGGCCATTTTGGGGCCCTAAACGATGTTTTTTGGGAAAACAAGTTTGCAATATTGAAGTTCCTTCAATATTGCACCTAAAATGAATCTCCTCGACGATACCTTTCCAACGGGCTATCATACGCCTAAAACAAAGATCGTATGCAAAAGTTACGACCGCGGGAAGTTGATGCACTATCTTACCCAAACGGGGCCCACATGTCTTTTGACTCTTCATCTCCTAGGGTTAGGTTTTTGGATGTCTAGGACTTCTGGCATTCCTGTTTATTGTAAAAATGCCTTCAGAGCCTCATTGTAATCATCTTCTTGCGAATGCGAGTATCCTTCACATCTCTGTACATTCTAGCGAGTCTTTCACTCTGTATTTTTACAGTCTCTGTACATTTATTTCTTTAATAGAAATTGTGTATTACTGTATATCTATGTTTATGGTTGCATCTCTAATACATTTCTGTTATATTATTGAATATCTGTGATATCTCTGTGCATTTCTTTATTATATTTCCGATCTCATTTCGTGCCGAAAATAATCTAGATCAGTGGTATCAGAGCAGGCTGTTCTTGATCGTTTTTTCAGTGCATGTCCCTGACGAGCTCTGAGTATAGAAAGTTGGGTCTCGATCTTGTCTCTCTTGAGGACAATCGTTATCGCACACCCAAGAAACCCTCAATGGAAAAAGAAAAGAAAAATGACGGAGCAGACGATCCTATCAGTCTGTTGCTTGAGCAAGCTCTCACGTGATAGAGGGACGAAATGATGGAGAATTTTTCCCACATCCTTCAATGCCTGTCGATAGCAACAGGCGCATCTTCATCAAGCGGCCACTTTAGAGGCACCTCACCTTTCAAGGTACAAGTTAATTTTTATATTCCTTTATTTGAAGGGAAGATAGATGCAGAAGCCCTGGACAAATGGTTAAATCTGCTAGAAGGTTATTTCTCTGTTCACAAATTTTTCGACAAAGAAAATATCACCTTTGCACTGCTTAAATCTCTCCCCCATGTCAAACATTGGTGGGAAACTTATTGGGAGTAGAGTTCCACAGAAGAATCTGAAATATATGGGACCGATCCCACTTGGGATTTTTTTGTGGATGCGGTAAAGGAGCAATATTACCCTGTCGGAAACTATGAGGACCAGTACATGCGATGGACCACACTGTGGCAAGAGAGGGGCTAAGCAGTTCCGGAGTTCACCAATACCTTCCATACCTTGCACACCAAGTTGGGTATCAAAGACTCCAAACGACATTTGGTTCTGAAATACTATGGGGCTCTACACAGATACATCCAGACTGAAATGGATTTTCTGGACATCTCATCACTCGGTGTTGCTTATCGATATGATGTTAAAATCGAGCAAAAATTTAAGCACCAGAACAAATGGGAGTTCGGGTCTGCAAATCCGCAACAACCAAAGTATGACAAAGACAACCCTAACAAACAGTCTCTCAAAAACCAGTCCAAGACACAAGAAAAGAAGGGTCACGGGAAGACAAAGAAGGACACCGAAAAATGGTGCGATTTCCACAAAAGCCCCTGGCACAACACCGATGAATGTCGCTCAAAACAGTCATTGGTGGCCGAGATCAAAGACAAGGAGCCAAACCCTGATTCAAAATCTAATTCTGAAAATGCTGGTAAAAGACAGATCATCGATGCAAACCCCACTTCTATTGTCACGACCGCAACAATTCAACCAGAAGAAACAACATATCTAGAAGAGGGGGAGCACCTTTTTCATTCACAAATGTGGGTGAAGGGGACCCTACTGCATTTTATTGTTGATAGTGGAAGCCATAAGAATCTCATCTCAGCAGAGGTTGTCAAATAGTTGGGATTGTCGACAACACCACACCCGCATCGATACAACATCGAGTGGCTTCGCCAAGGATGAGATCTTCATGTTAGCCAGCAGTGTCGATTTTCATACGACATCCAACCCTTCAAGGATGAGGTATTATGTGATGTTGCCCCACTAGTTGTCTGTGATGTTCTCTTGGGCCAACCATATATGTGGAAGCGCCATGCCATTTATGAGTCTCGGCCTCGTAGTGTCATTGTCACTTTGGGGGGTCATCTCTACAGAATACCAGAGGTAGTTCCCACTATTGTTCCACCTAAAAAGTGCCGCAAAGTAGTATCTCATACTACAAAATTTAGCTTCTTCATAATCTGTTCAAAAGGAGAACAGAAGGACATTGTAACCACTACAGGATCGCCCCAAGCACCTTCTATCCCACAGAAGCAGGTCGATAAGGCTACAACAAAATGCAAATATTCCTTCTGCACACCTTCCTTTCATGTATCACGACTTTTTGAATAGCCTCAGCCTCAACATGTTCGTGACAGACTTCCACAAATTGAGCAGCGCAACGTCTCCAGCAAGGCAAGCAGCTCACCAAGATTCAGATTCAGCAAACGCTTTTTCCTCTCCCTCGAGCACTCAACGCAATGGAGGCCATTGCTTCCTAAGGAGGGAGGATTGATCTAGGTGGATATCGGTGGCCACCCACCTTTTCCAAATGGCTCAAAATAGTTTTCTGGCAATTTTGGAATTTTACTATTTTTAGCAGTTTTTAACTTCTGGGGCCATTTTGGGGCCCTAAACGATTTTTTTTGGGAAAACAAGTTTGTAATACGTAAGTTCCTATGATATTGTGCCTAAAATGAATCTCCTCGACGATATCTTTCCAATGGGCTATCATACACCTAAAACGGAGATCGTATGCAAAAGTTACGACCCTGGGAAGTTGATGCACTAACTTACCCAAACGGGGCCCACATGACTTTTGACACTTCATCTCCTAGGGTTAGGTTTTTGGATGTCTAGGACTTTTGGCATTCCTGTTTATTGTAAAAATGCCTTCAGAGCCTCATTGTAATCATCTTCTTGCGAATGCGAGTAGTCGTCACATCTCTTCTCAGAGATAATATGCCACCATTCTAGTGAGTCTTTCACTCTGTATTTTTATAGTCTCTGTACATTTCTTTCTTTAATAGAAATCATGTATTACTGTATATCTGTGTTTATGGTTGCATCTCTGATACATTTATGTTATATTATTGAATATCTGTGATATCTTTGTGCATTTGTTTATTATATCTCCGATCTCATTTCGTGCCGAAAATAATCCGGATCACGCACACTTGTGTTATTTCTCCTAAGATTGGAACTTCTTCGACTACAAAGGGTCTCGAACCTTTGTTTCTTCAGATGAGTTCTTGTGCCCTCTTGGCACTCATGCTCTTTCTCTTGAGCTTGCGAACATTGTCAGGGTGTTCTTTCAGATGACTCCTTATGTCATCCTGGAAGTTACTATATTTCTTCTGAGCTTTACCAACACGTAGACAAGATGTTGGCTTCGTGCACTCCTTTCACTTGCCTCCTAAGTCTTGGAATTCGAAGAATCACCTCCACTTACTCTGTGCAGACTTTCACTGAACTTCTCTTGAGCTTTTACATTGTTTTGAGTGTAGGCGCACTCCTTGCACTCGCTCTTTTCACTCTTTGCACTATCCCTTTTGAGCCTTATGACCTTTTCTGGTGTGCCCGTCTAGCACACTCTTCCTGAACTCCTGAATGAGTTCTTGTGCACACCTTTCCCTGTATTTTTATAGTTTTTCCACAACTCTAACGTGCACTTCTTGCACTAGCCTTGAGAGCCTAGAACACTCACAAACTCACGCAGATGGAGAAGTCTATATATTCCTACAAAGGAAACAGTTATACATCAATGTCATTCATACATGCACAATAAACATTCAGAAAAAAAATAGTAAACACATGTTCATTCAAAAAATACACACATAGAGACTCATATGCAAGGAAATATCCTTTTGTAATAATCTGAATGCTTTGTAAAATGTTTACAAGATTGGACTGCAACAAAGTCTCAGTTATTCTCTCCTCCCTTATCTTCTTTTTCTCTTCTCATGAGATTATATATAATTCTCTCATTTCACTAATTCCTTCTAATCTCAATACATTGAGTTTTTTACAAAACAGGGGCTTCTCGAGCCTTCCTCACCTACTTACACTAAATTACAATTAATTTACATATAGTCCAAATCGGATCTAGATTCATCTACCTGTCATCCATTAAAGGTGACTTACATGCATCTTTACACAATACAATAGCTCATCCTCCTTGAGCCTTACAATATTTAATTCAATTAAATTTTAGATTTTAAACTCAAAACGAGAAGGATGGCGCTTCTCTCTCTTTGGGATTTTCTCCCTCCTAGTGCGTTGTTGCGTTGGCTGCTGAGACATTATTGATACTCCTGCATCATACTCCTCTGTTGACAAAATCATGAGTTCCTTCTCATGGCTCCTTTGTTGCTGCTATTGAGATCCTCTTGGGTCCCAAACTCCACTCTAGAGTTGTCCATTTGTTCCTCTTCCTTTCTGTTGTTGTTGCAGGATCTCCTCTTGGTTTCCAAACTTTATGTTGTAGTGCCCCATTTATCTTTCCACTGCAATATCTTCTTTTCAGCCTCCACCTACTATTGATTGTCTCCTTCTCTGACTTTAGCATCAACCTCCTTATCTCCGCAATCTCCTCATCCAACTTGTCCATGGGATGGCTCCTCTCCTGCAGTCTTCTATATTGTTGCATTTCCTCCTCTTCATCAATCTCCAACTTGACTTGTTGGAAAAGCCTCCTATGGGTTATTTATCCTTCTCTCAGGGCTTCCAATTCTTCATACATATTAAAGGGAAGATCATCTTGATTTCCCATGCTAACTTCATCTCCTATGGCATTGGCTTGCGACTCCACTACAGACTCCAAATTTGTAGCAATATTAATCAGATGTTTCTCAGCCATATCCTATGAAATTTTTCTTTTTGAAAGTTTCTTTGTCTCTTTGTCATCTCCTTAGGATGGCATAAGTCCAGCTTCATCCAATTTCTCCTCGTGCTAGAATTATTCTCCATTCTGCATGATTGTTTCCTTTTGTCAGTCTTCCTCTGTCTCTGGATTATCTAACCAATCCTCTAGTAGCTTCAACTCTTCCTCCCACTAAAAGAGTATGACATTTGAATGCTCCTCCTAAACATTCCTTTGGGTCAAAACTGTGTGGGCCTCCTCTTCTTTCATCCCTTGGGAATATTTCAGTGTCTGATCCTTCTCCTCCTCCATGACAATCTATGTTGGATGTCCTTCTTCTTCTGCACTTATAGTTACACATAAACTATTAGTTTTAAAAACATTTGGCCCAATGGCCTCTTCCTTAGATGCCTCTTGTATCACATTCTCATGTGCAACACATGCACTATCCTCTGTTGAGATTCTTGGAAGGAATATGTTGATTCCCCCAATGACTAGAATGCACCTCTCATCTTCCTCCTCGAGATTTGAAGTATTCAACTTCTCATCATCTTCATTCATATGGTCTGAAATCCCACATGAATCTTCATGCTCATGAGGCTTCTCTCCTACCTCTTCCTCCTTCTCTTATGTCATCACTCATTGTTGATATATTTCCTCCCTAATCAACACTCCTTTTTTATATGAACTCTCCTCTAAGTTTCTGAGTCTCTCAGATAGTCTCATCTCCTATTTTCCCACCTGCAAACCTGACTTTTCCTTTATTCCCTCCTGGCAATATTTGAGATCTTCAACTGATCTCTTCTCATAGCCCTCCTGGTAATCTATGGGATCTCTAATTGATCTCCCTTCATCATCACCGAGGCTCTCTCCATCTCCTGGTTCACAGATGAAAACCATATCCTCCTCTGTGTTCCTGAGGTTTTCCACTTTCCTCAACCACCTCCTCAGCATCTGCTTCTGCTTCCTAGAAATCAATTGCTAGATAGGCCAGTTCACCTTCTTCTTCATGGGCCACTCATACCTCCAGCTCCCATGCTCTCCTTGCTTCATTTTCATCATCAGTTTATCAAGATCTTATCTGGTTTCCTTGAGTTCATTTTCCATATTTTCTCTACTTACTATCTCTAAACAAAGTTTCTACTCTGATACCATTTGATGCAAACCCCCCCCAGCCTCCTCAAGGTTCGCATGACCTCCCAATCTAGGATCATTATTCTAAGGAAATGAATCATCTCTTGGATCCCTACTGGATCCCCTCTTAATGTACACAAGCTCCTCTGATTTCTCCTTGGGTGCAGGTTCCTACGAATCCAAACCCCTCGGGCTCCTTCTCTAAGCCCCTTTTATCCTTAAAATCAAATCTCAGGTGCTAGCCCATTAACTTCGGCCAAAATATCATATGACCAAGGGATAGAACCGAGTGCTTACTAGAAAGGTGCCTATCTGGAGCTTTGAGGCTCTGACACTTCGCTACTCCAGGCTTCGAAGATTCTGCTCTCAATACACGTCGATTCTCCCGAACGTCGAAGCGATGAATTCCTGAACATTCACTTATCCATGACTTCGGTGCTCCGATGCTTCAGGATTTGGAAGACTTGACCACGCAACAACACAAATCACTCAAATTTCAAACTGATGAACTACTCCGATGCTCTCTGGCTCCAGAGCTTCAGGATTTGGAAACTCTTACAACACAACACCACAATCCTCTCGAACGTCCAATCAGTGAATTCTAGGAGGGCCATTGGATCAATGGTCCACACTTCTCCAACAACCAATGGTTGTGATCTACATCAGAACTCTGGGCTTCAAGAGTTCCTGCTCCTTACACATGCAATACCTCTGAACCGTCGAATGTTGAATGTTGAATTTGATGGATCTCCCTCCTCCTGCAACCAACAACTGAGATCTCCTTGGGAACTCCGAGCTTTAGGAATTCTTGCTACTAATCACCACCAAACCCTCAAACTGTTGAACAATGAATTGTCGAAGGGCTAGGATCTACGATCCATGTTTCCTTGTTAATGGACGGTCAGGATTGATTCCAGGCTTCGGGACTTTCCACACCAAAGAAACTCTCACCCTCAATCCTACAGAGTGTCGAATCTTTGGAAACTCTCTTATCTGCTAACACGTTGTTGAGCACTCAACACACCCTAAAAATACTATGTCAAATTTTACTTTTTGGGTACCACTTGATCTTTTGCACTGTCTAATTCAACTTCAGTATGAAAAATGTTGCCTTTGCTTATCATTTTGTTTTTCTTTAAGTCTCTCAAAGTCTTCTTGAACATGTGAAAACCGATAACTTAAAAGGACTTAACATTTTAATAAACAAAGAATCAACGGCCAAAATTTTCCCAATGCACCCAATGATTTGGCATCGGAAAGATTTTGAGATGAAGGAAATTCATTTGAAGAAACCGCAGTCGTTGAGCGTCGATTTTTCGACATCAGCTAATGGAAGTTTCTCTTTTGCGACAAGCATCTGGAAAGGATATCACCAACAGCCGATTCCCTTCGGCGTCTGTAAAAGGGGAAAAGAGTAAGCATTGGACGAAGAAAGAAATGATATCACCAATTGTCGACTTCCGAAATGTTTTCGACATCGGAGGTTTTCGAGGACGATAACCCACAAGGAAACTACGTGATAGGTTTATCTCCGAAGACCGATCCCCAATACCTTTAGGGCACCGGTAGTTCCAATTTTATCTTAGAGTGCACAACTTGAACAAAGTCCCGATTCTGACCAATACCCAGGAGCTAAGTTCCCGACCTTCAGTGCCATGTATCCCAAGTCAATGGTGCCACGTCAACATCGTACGATGAAATCGATCAGCATCGGAGGTTTTTCGCAAAAGGATATCAATGAAAATACAAGGTAACTTGGAGCACCACTAAGTATAAAATAGGGGATAATTTACAAGAAATTTTTGACAAAGAACACAATAGATACAAATGCAAAGAGAAGAAACGATGCATTCAACCACTACAACTAGAATCCTTTCGTCAAAATTTCAAGAGTTTATTTTAGATTTCCATCGAGCTCAGGTTACATATAGGAGACACTGTCTACACATTTTGGCCAACCAACCCGGTTTACATTAAGAAAATGAAAATTTTCACAAAAAAAGGAAAACTATGAAAATTTTGTGTCACGTCTGAGAATACAAAATAGAGTTCCTCAACCATGCCTCTTCTGTGCATGGACTTTCTCCCCGGCTGCTTTGTGAACCCTGAGATGTTTTCATTTTCTATTCTTTTGACACCCTTTGTGCTTCGCGCATATGCATGATCATATCATTTGCTTCCCGAAGCTGTCTCTTGAGCCAGGTTACATTCCCTTCACAACCTTGTGGTGCTGACACCTCAAGGGTCTTTGCCGCAAATTTTCGTCTTAATTCTCTATTTTCTTGGTATATTTCAACAATGGCGAGTTGTGCCTGCTCCAACTGCGAAGTCAGCTTGTGAATGTTAGAACCCGAGGTATCTTTCCTCCTCGTTCTACTCCTGCTTCCCCAACTTGTGGTTTCGACAGGCTCTAGTCATATAGCATGCATAAGTAATTCCTCGACAGTTAATCTTGTGCATGAATCAATCGGGATTTGGTTTTCCCCAACTTCCTTATTCTTCCTAGGCCTTCCTCTCCTCCAGGGTATCTGTTGTTGAAGAAGCGTGGCTTCCAACCTTCGTCCTTCTGGTGTAACTTCTTCCACTTCGACGTCCGCATGGGGAAATACCATCCTTTCTACGTGAAGGTCGGAACCTCCCTTTGAAGCCTTGGGAATACTCACTGCAAATAAGAACGAGTCCCAGGCATTTTGGGGCTCAATTCTGGTGCTTCGGCTGCCTCGCAGGCCCCGTATTGTGTTTTGAGGAGTCCCCATGGTGTGACAACATATATGCCTTATGCGTGGGGGACTAGACAAGGTCCCACAACGAAGAATTTGATCATACCGGGCTCACGAGATGAATTACCAATAGTGGATAAACTCGACTAGTAAGTATAACGCATGTGGAACATCCATAATTTATAACAAAGCGGGCAGTGAGCCAAAACGTGCCAGGGAACACTGAATTCCTGGCGACGGGATGTTTGGAAGAAAACTAAAAACAATTATGTGTCACATTTGCACGACGGGTATGATCCAAGGTGTGTGAGATGTAGCTGATAGGAGTTGCAGAGGGTGTGTGGTATGATCACCTCGATTTTTCAATTCCCCAGTCTCCATGATGAGCTGATGATGGTTGATGCACTTGTTGATGTTACTTTTGTTTGAACAACTTGCCTCGACCTTAGGCGCTTAACGACTTCCCTTATGATAGGATCTGACTTTTTTGGAACATACTCGTACTTTCAACACATGTTTAGCTCTGACTATCTTTCTTGACATCAAGGGCCAGCCAACCACTGGCATAACTTCAATTCTCATTTTTTTCCGTACTTGATCTTTCATGCTGCGGAATGCAGATGTGACCCATATTAACTAGAGGAAAATGTGACGGCACAGACAGAAGCAATGCAAGCAATTTGATGGATTGTAGAGATCACATAAGTATCAAACAACTAGGTTTAGAAATCTTTACAGGTATGCACCAGTCTGGACTCTTCATGCTTACGCTTCATGCATATATTTTTCCCATCATTTTCTCTATATGTGGTCTCTAAAAGGATTTTACGTTTTGATGTCAGGAAATATGCCTCCAAGTATTCGAAAAATACGGTGCAAGGATATCATAGAGAGGTTCAAAAGAGTGGGATGAGTATGAAGAAAGGGTGGTTAGAATCAACAAGGCAATAAAGGATAACGGACTCCCCGAGTTCGGCACACCCGACGACTTCGTCGACTTGAGCGACATAGTCGAATCACACACCAAGAAATATTCTTCATGGGCCGAAAGACTATCAAAGGTGACTGAGACAGCGCCAGGACAGGTGCAAAAAATTATCGAACACCCGATAAGAGCTCAGCTTGTGCTACAACAGTTAAATTTCAGTCTGGTGAAATATCAAGCACATGTAGTAAAGATCAGAGAGATCTGCGCGGCTCCGATGGAACAAAACAAATTTCCATACGCCCATACCTGCAAGCAGTTGTTCATTAGTTGGTCGGAGTATGAGAAAATTCACCCTTTCAAAGCAATATCTTTAGATGACTATTGGAAAATTGTTAGGAGAGAACGCCACGTGGCGAGTTTTGTTTTGTTTAACTACACTTTAGCCATTATTTTTAGTTAATTTTATGTTATAAATAAGAGCATCGACCGATTAGTCAAGGTTCGATGGTTGTTGCAAGAAACTCTCTTTTGGTTGTTAAGAACTATTTCTGAGCTACCTTTAATAGGGAAGTCCTTCTAGACCAGAGACAAAGTTATATTTGGATCAAATGCATGTGTGATTGGACATGGAGAAGAACTATTTACTATCTCATTTCATGAATGGATGTTGTAATGAGTAAGATCTATTGAATCTATTGTTAAGTTATCTGATGCAATGTTTTACATTTCTTTTCTTTATGATGAAGATGAATAGTTTTGTTATTATGTGATGGATGATTAGAGTAGGTGAATTATTTTTCTTTCCATTATCTTATCACATATGTGTTTTATTTATGATTATTAGTATCTCAAACAGTAATTGGATGCTCACATGGTTAACATATTAGTACTAGGCCCATGGTATAAAATTTCTGTTTGCATGCTTGAGTAGCGGTTTATCCCAAGCTCAGCCTCTTCCCCAGTAGTTAAAATTAATCCTTTTTGTTGCCAAGTTGGTTTATACCAGCTTACATCTCATATCGATCCCACCTAAGAGAAAATACAAAAAGAGAAATTCCAAACTAAAAGAGGCGCCTTTACAAGAAAACGTAAATCCCATCAATAAATTGGCTGGATCGCAAGATCTGGAGAACCATTCCACTATTAAACGTTGCAGAGTCTAATTGGGCATTGGTGGTGGGTTTGGTTCCTACTGTTGAATTAAAGGGATCTAGGAACCATCAACAGAATTGGCGCTAGAAGGAGGACCTGAAGAATCAATGGTTGAACACATATTTCACATAATATATCAGACAACCTGTAGATTCATAACAACCCACATGCATGGCTAGTCATTCCCAAGACATCCCACACACATTGAGTACTCCTAAAATGAGTAACTCACCCCAGCCCGAGGAAGAACGCTTGTTCCCTAACATACCTTATGCTCTTTCTCATGAGGAATCAAATCATTTCAGAAGAATCACAAGAGCATACGCTCCACAGATCGGTGTGTTACCCTTAGCTCCGATACTTCCTTGAAGAAAACAAGTAAGCAGACCAGTGGTCAAAACCCCGGACCAAGTTTTTGTTCACACAGTAGAAGACCTGATAGATCCCTCTCTCACTGAAATCAAACATCCTCTTAACCCGATCCCTAAAATGCCAGTCAACAACGTCTCTGAGCTGGACAATTTTTCTGAAGAAGAAGAGTTTAACTCAGAATCCGAAGATATGGAAGATAACAACGACCATGATGAAGAAAGGAGAAACCCACCACAAAACAATCAACCTTGGTTGGCCAAAGACGCTTTGGCCATCCCAGGGTGAGTCCATAACCTTCCTCGACATTCATAGAAGTTACTCCCTAATTTTGATCCCGAAACCTTAGGATTACCTGAAGATCATATCAAGAAATTCATACTAGCGATCAGACTTATGAATGTCCAACATGAGGACGTAGTATGCAAACTTTTCCCCTATAATTTTGAGAACTCTGCTTTCACGTGGTATTTTAACCTACTTGTAGAATCCATAACAAGTTGGACTAAGTTTCAGAAAGCTTTTTTAGATAAATTTGTAGAAGAAACTACTATAGGAGCTTTGATGGCTGAGTTGTTCGCCACCACCATAGGTCCAAAGGAGAAGGTTAAATATTTCAATCAAAGATTCACAACCATATTAAACAAGTTGCAACCCGAAGCTAAACCAACTCAGGAGTTGCAAATCGAAGTTTATGCTAACACTCTCCCAGCTTCTATTTCCATGTTTGTGAAAAGGGATGCCAAACGAACTCTCGCTGAGAATTTCTAAGAAGCCAAAACAATAGAATTCTAGATGACAGGGTTTAAAGAAGTCCAGGTCTCTTTAATTAATAAATAAGTCCAACCTCCTCCCAGGAGAGGACTCCTTTTGACTAGACCGCCAGGGAAACAAGCATAACAGACTCCCGACAAGGGTAATGGAGACATAGAAGATCTACAACGCATGGTTAAGAAATTATCAAATGGGATCATAGACATGAAGAGAAGTGCAAGGGAGGGAAACCAAGGCCAAAGGCCCTATAAGCCTTTCTTTAAAAGGAACCCACCATTAAAATCAATTGAACCTCCCCCAGCTAACTTAAATATCTATCTAGGAAATGTAGCATATGATTCTTTTTGTACTTATCACCAACAAAACCACTTCAAAAGAGACTGCCCTCAATGGGTGCATGCCATGAATTTGATGGCCAATCGGTTTCTAGATGAAGTCTCCCTGACCGAACAACCAAGAAGTTTAGTGATGAATGTTGCTGACCAGGAAGAGATTGATCCACCAGAAGATACAACCATGTTGATATGGGATCCTGACCTAATCATGCCTTCCGATGACCTTTTTGAGTTTCAAGAATCACTCGTAGAGGTCACGGTTGTGCAAACAAGAAGTAAAGGTCCACCTATCTCAAAGGATCCTACTACCACTCAAACTTCCGGGGAAAGGTCAACTCCCGATCACCCAAAAGCACCTTTTTCCCCCGTAAGAACCCTATTAGCATCCATACCCGAGAATCGCCCAAACTGGAATACAATGTAGTTGAAAATTTGAAGAAATTGAAGGATAATATATCAGTAATGGAAATATGTAGAATCCCTCAGCAAAAATATTTCCTGCTACAAGCTTTGAGATCGGTGGAAAGCCCTACGACAAGAAATGAGGAGCAAAGAAATCTAACTTCCACAGATCTAGTAAATAAACCAACTGTGAATACCTGATTGGAAGATAAGAAGGGAAAACCTTTCGTCCCACCGATCCTCTTAACATTTGAAGTTTTCAACATGAACCTCCACAATTGTTTGGTAGATTCAGGAGCATCTTCCAGCGTTATGCCCTTGTCTATTTGCAAAAAATTAAATGTCGTTCCTCTCAAGAGTGATAAACATGTAATACAACTAGACAAAACCCAGGTCAAAGTCATGGGGGAACTCAAATATGTAATGATTAGAATAGCGACACATCCCAAGTTTGTGCAAGTGATTGACATCATTATAGTATATATCCCAGAGGCTTATGGGTTATTACTAAGACGATATTGGTCTGAGAAGTTAAATGGATACTTTAGTACAGATTGGGCACACCTTTGGATACCATTGAAGGGATACAAATCTATGATCAGAATCGATAGGAAAAATTATCTGAAATAGACTGTCACTGACCTACAAACCTTGAATGAACCCTCATCCACAGATCTACCTGTGCTAGGAAATTATTCCTGCGATTCCTACTTCGGGAAATTTTCCCCTCTCTTATTTGATGTCCCTCTCACTCAAAACTATGAAATTGTGTTTCAAGAGAAATCATCGATACCGACAGAGGAAACCCTCTTATGTCAAGAATTGGTGCTAGAAATCACGAAAAAAAAGATAGGGGAGCAAGAATGTAATAATAAAGAAGAATCGGATAACCTACGTTCACAAATTTGGACCATATACTTTGATGGATATAAGTCGCAGGAAGGATCTGGGCAGGGTGCATCCTCATTGATCCAAAAGGTAAACGCCATTTCCTATCCTGTAGACTAGAATTTGAATGCACAAACAACACCGTCGAGTATGAAGCTCTATTACAAGGGTTAAAGAAAGCCATAGACTTAAATGTCAAAGAATTGAAGGTTTTTAGAGAATCTGATATTATCGTTAGAATAGTAAGGAATACTATACATTGCAATTCCCTGCACCTAAATAATTATCAACAGGAAGTGCATAGGTTAATAGAGCATTTTGAAGATTTCAACATCACAACGATCCCTAGAGCAAAGAATATCCTTGTTGATTCCTTGGCCACAACTACTTCAAGGTTGTCACTGTTAGAATATTATGAAGCCTCCCGGTTCACTATGGAGCTACTCTACAAACCATCGGTGCCTAACAACATATCTAATTGGAAGGTCTTTGAAGGGGATGAATAGATCATAAACTTCCTGACTAACCAAGACAACTTCAAATATTTGGCTATTGACGATGAATTATTCCAGGAACATTCAACAGAAACCGACCTTGGGACAGGTCAACCGACTGACAAATCAAAGTCTCACACAATCCCGAAGGGAATAGCTAATTTAGAAAATCTTTTTGACCTAAGGGAACGATTTAAGGGGCCCAAAAATGCGAAGACCGATAGTTCCTGTCCCATGCATGAAACTATAAACCTTGAAACCCCGAGAAACCCAAATAATATTAATCTCGGAAAGACCATATCTAAAGAGGAAAGAAAGGCTTATCTCAAACTGTTCAGACAATATCAAGATGTCTTCGCATGGTCCTACCGAGACCTAAAAACTTATGATACCCGTATCATTCAACACACTATACCTTTAAAACCTGAAGTGAAACCCTTCCAACAGAAGCTCCAGAAATATCACCCATTCTTGGAACCTCTCATGTGTTAGGATTTGAAGAAACTTTTAGATGCCAAAATGATCTTCCAAGTTAGACATTTTGCATGGGTAGCAAATTTGGTTCATGTGAGGAAAAAGTCTGGAGAAATTTGCTTATGCGTAGATTTTAGGAACCTCAACAGAGCTTCAGAAAAGGACAACTATCCAGTCCCACCAATGGAGAAACTCTTGCAGACCATGTCTGGCTCTGAGATTTTCTCTCTGCTAGATGGTTTCTCGGGCTACAAACACGTTCTAGTTTCAGAGGAAGATCATTTGAAACTACCTTCCTAACCAAGTGGGGAACTTTCACTTACAAACGCATGCCCTTCGGGTTAATCAACACAGGGGAAACCTTCCAAAGGGAAATGGATGTAGCGTTTCGAGGACTAATCAAGAAATGTGTGGTAGTGTACTTGGACGACGTAACTGTGTATTCAAAGAACAGAGAGGAACACATCCAACACTTAACCCAAATTTTCGAAAGGTGTAGAAAGTATGGTATATCTTTAAACCCTAACAAAACTATTTTTGGTGTGGAAGAAGGAAAGCTATTAGGTCACATTATATCCCAAGTTGGCATTCTCATAGGCCATGAGCGATTCAAATATATAACTCAAATCCCCTTACGGTCACAACAAAAATACGATGCAATCCTTCTTCAGGAAAATAACTTTTGTAAGAAAATTCACTGCTAATTTCGTCGAGACGATCAAACCACTAAAAAAACTGATCCGCAAGGATGTTGAATTTAAGTGGGATGATGAATGAAAGGATGCTTTCAGCAATAGTAAAAATTCCATATTTCAGGCTTCGGTGCTGAGAAGTATCGATTTTAATAGATATTTCTTCCTCTATAATTTTTCCTCCAACCAATCGTTAGCCACAATATTGAATCAGAAGGATGATGACAACAACGAGGCTCTGTTGTCATTCATGAGAACTAACCTCCAAGGAGTCGAACTTAACTATCCTTCTATAGATAAACAGGCCTTTGCGGTATATAAGGCAATAAAACACTTTAGATCTTACATCCTCAAGAACCATACCAAAGTAATCGTACCTCATCCTACAGCTCGATCCTTGTTCACTCAACAAGAGATGGGAGAATGAAGAGGGAACTGGATGGAAGTAGTCCAAGAATTTGACATAGATATAAAACCTGGCAAACTAGTTAAAGGGAAAGGGTTGTGCAAACTTGAAGTCGAAGCCCAGGACCAAGTAAATGAAGATTTTGGATGGGAGAATGAAATAACATTATGGTGTGGTGAAGCTTCATACATTTCCCTAGGACAAGAGTCTTGGTATGAGAAACTAACTTATCTCCTACACCATGGGACTTGCCAGAAAATCTCAACCCTAGGGAAAGGAGAGCTCTCAAGTTAAAATCCACACAATATCGTCTCATAATCTCGGTAATCTTCTGGATTAATTACGACAGGGTACTTTTAAGGTGTCTTGAACATGAAGATGCAGACAAAATTCTGAAAGAACTTCATGATGGCCCTGCCAGTGGATATTTCATAGGAAACACCACCGCTCATAAGATACTAAGAGTTGGTTATTACTAGCCCACTTTGTTCAAAGACGCTCATGCCCACGCTGGAAAATGAAAAACTTATCAAATAAGCATTGGGAGGGAGAAGAGAGTGACAGTTCCACTCCAACCAGTGATTGTCTCTAGGCCTTTTGAGCAATGGGGGTTAGATATCATAGGATAAATTACACCCAATTCTTCGAAACAACACAAGTACATTCTTACTGCCACTGATTACTTCACAAAATGGGTTGAGGCCACCCCTCTGACTCATGTAAACGAGAAGGTAGTAATCCAATTCATAGAGCAACAACTAATCACAAGGTTTGGTATCCCTTCTGTCCTGGATTTTGATAATGCATCTTACTTTTATTCTACCATATTGACGTATTTTTCTCTAGAAAAAGGAATCATAATTAGGTACTCTGCAAATTATTAGCCACAGGGAAATGGGGTGGTAGAATCAACTAATAAGAACCTAGTGGGAATATTGAAGAAAACGATTGCAGACAACCAGAGAAATTGGCATAATATACTTCGTAACGCTTTATGGGACGATAGGGTTACACACAAGGAAGTTATAGGAAATTCCCCGTACTTTCTGGTATACGGACATGAAGCTATTCTTCCGAACGGGCTTTATCTTCCATCTCTTCAACTTGCCCGAGATTCTAGAGAGGAGCCTTCATTGGACATACAACAAAGAATTGACACTCTTCTCATGCTAGAAGAAGAAAGGGAAAAGGCTAAGTCAAAATTCATATCCCACCAATAGATAGTGAAAATATGGTTTGATAAGCATAAGGCTAAAGAGAAGAATTTTGAAGTAGGAGACCTAGTCCTAAAGTGGGACAGAGAAAACAAACCAAAAGGAAAACATTCTAAGTTTCAGAATCTATGGCTTGGACCTTAACGGGTGGCAGAGAAGATTGGAGTAGGCACTTATCGGTTGCAAAATATGAGGGGGGAACCTGACGCCCTCCTAGTAAATGGCTAAGCCCTAAAACAATATTTTCAATAATATATATATATATATATATATATATATATATATATATATATATATATATATATATATATATTATGTTTATTATGTTTTGTATGCGTGTTTTCATGATTGCGAAATGCATTTTTGTTGTTTTCTTTTGCTTTTTGGGCTTTTGCGCTTTTGAATATTGTGTTTAGAAAGACAATGGTCGACCTTAATTCATGCAACATAGAAAACTTTGTTCCTAACTCATCGCTCACATACAAACACAAGAAGCGTTGGGTAACTTGCAATTGTTTTGAGGGGCTCTCTATCTAACTTGCGCAGATGAACGACTTTGGAGAAATGTCAAAAGTTTCTTCTTAGTGGTTTGGTAATACCTTAAGGGAAAGAAGGAAAGCTGGAAAGGACTACATGCACATCAAAGACAAATATAGTAACTTTCACCTTAACCATCTCACTTTTCAAAATAAACAGATGTCATCCTCTCCCACTCGCTCAGGGAATTCTGTCAAAATAAACTGACTTTATCAAATGAGTGAATAGTAGGAGAGGGTATGAAGATATCTCCGTCAGGGCTATGGATGCTCGCTTGCAGTAGAGCAAGGTTTGTGATGTCGGGCTGACTCCGTCGGGGCTATGGACGCTCACTGGAAGCGGAGAAACACCGTAGCAAGTGAGTAAAGGTAACTAAAGGCTCTAGGCCAGTGAATACTTTACTAGAATTTTCTTCAAGAGGGCATGAGTCAGGGTTACAGGTAATGAAGGAGGAATAAAGGTTAAAAACCCCATGGGTAGACCCAGAGGCATCAACTGGAGAAGTTCAAATGCAAGGGTAAACAAAGCTCTGATTTAAAACTAGTAAGGTTCTCCACCAGCTTTCGTATCAGCTGAGCATGAAGGAGGAACAAAGATTCTTCTTTTTCCCAGTAAGTCACCATTTGTTGAGCACTCAACACACCCTAAAAAATCCTATGTCAAATTTTAATTTTTGGGTACCACTTGATATTTTGCACTGTCTAATTCGACTTCACTATGAAAAATGTTTCCTTTTCTTATCGTTTTGTTTTCCTTTAAGTCTCTCAAAGTCTGCTTGAACATGTGAAAACCCATAACTTAAAAGGACTTAACATTTTAATAAACAAAGAATCGACGACCAAAATTTTCCCGACGCACTCAATGATTCAGCATCAGAAAGATTTCGAGATGAAGGAAATTCATTCGAAGAAACTGCAGTCATCGAGTGCTGATTTTTCAGCATCGGCTAACGGAAGTTGCTCTTTCGTGACAACCATCTCGCAAGGATATCACCGACAACCGATTCCCTTCGGCGTCGGTAAAAGTGGAAAAGAGTAAGC
Organism: Picea glauca; assembly: GCA_000966675.3. Lineage (NCBI taxonomy): Eukaryota > Viridiplantae > Streptophyta > Pinopsida > Pinales > Pinaceae > Picea > Picea glauca. The sequence continues at coordinate 575,829 of JZKD02S0605288.1, read as the reverse complement.
GTTGGACGAAGAAAGAAACGATATCACCGATCGCCGACTTCAAAAATGTTTTCGGCATCAGAGGTTTTTGAGGATGATAACCCACAAGGAAACTACGCGATAGGTTTATCTCTGAAGACCGATCCCCGATACCTTTTCAGCATCGGCAGTCCCAATTTTAGCTTAGAGCACATGACTTGAAAAAAGTCCCGAGTCTGACCAATACCCGCGAGCTAAGTTCCCGGCCTTCAGTGCCATGTATCCCAAGTCAGTGGTGCCACATCAATGTCGTACGATGAAATCGATCGGTGTCGGAGGTTTTTCGCAAAAAAATATCAATGAAAATACAAGGTAACTCGGAGCACCACTAAGTATAAAATCAGGGCTAATTTACAAGAAAATTTGGACAAAGAACACAGTAGATACACACGCAAAGAGAAGAAATGATACATTCAACCGCTACAACCAGAATCCTTTCGTCAAAATTTCAAGACTTTATATTAGATTTCCATTGAGCTCAAGTTACATACAGGAGACACTGTCTACACCTTTTGGCCAACCAACCTAGTTTACATTAAGAAAATGAAAGTTTTCAAAAAAAAAGGAAACCTATCAAAATTTTATGTCACGTCTGAGAATACAAAATAGAGTTCGTCAATCATGCCTCTTCTGCACGGAGACTTTCTCCCCGGCTGCTTCGCGCACCCTGATATGTTTTCATTTTTTGTTCTTCTGACACCCTTTCTTCTTTGCGCAGCTGCACAATCATATCTTGCACTTCCTAAAGCTATCTCTTAAGCCAGGTTACATTCCCTTCACAACCTTGTGGTACTGACACCTCAAGGGTCTTTTCCGCCAATTGCCATCTTAAGTCTCTATTTTCCTGGTAGAGTTCAGCAATGGCGAGTTGTGCCTTCTCCAGCTGCGAAGTCGGGTCTCGAATGTTAGAACCCAAGGCATGTTTCCTCCTCGTTCTACTCCTGCTTCCCTGACTTTCAGTTTCGATAGGCTCTAGTCGGATAATGTTCATAAGTAAGTCCTCGGCGGTTGATCTTGCGCATGACTTGATCGGGATTTGGTTTTCCCCAACTTCCTTATTCTTCCTAGGCCTTCCTCTCCTCTGGGGTATTTGTTGTTGAAGAAGCGTGGCTTCCAACCTTCATCCTTCCGGCATAACTTCTTCAACTTCAGCCTCTGCATGGGGCAATACAATCGTTTCTGCGCAGAGATAGGAACCTCCCTCTAAAGCCTCGGTAATACCCTCTGCAAATAAGAATGAGTCCCAGGCATTTTGGGGCTCAATCCTAGCACTCCGGCTGCCTCGTAGGCCCCATCTTGCGTTTTGAGGAGTCCCCATGGTGTGACAACGTATTTGCCTTATGCTCGGGGGACTAGACAAGGTCCCAAAGCAAAGAATTTGATCAGACCAGGCTTGCGAGACGAATTACCAATGGTGCATAAGATCGACTGGTAAGTAGAATGCATGTGGAACATCCAGAATTTATAACAGAGCGGGCAGTGAGTTGAAACGTGCCAAGGAACACTAAATTCCTAGCGATGGGATGTTTTGAAAAAAACTAAAAAAAATTATGTGTCACATCTGCATGACGGGTATGATCTGGGGTGTGTGAGATGCAGTCGATAGGAGTTGCAGAGGGTGTGTGGTGCGATCACCTTGATTTTTCAATTCCCCAGCCTCCATGATGAGTTGATGATGGTTGATGCACTTGCTGATGCGACTTTTGTTTGAACAACTTACCTCGACCTTAGGTGCTTAACGAATTCCCTTATGACAGGATCTGACTTTTTTGGAACATACTCATACTTTCAGCACATGTTTGGCTCTAACATCCTTTCTTGACTCCAAGGGCCAGCTGGCCACTAGCGTAACTTCGATTCTCATGTTTTTTCGTACCCGATATTTCATGCTGCGGCACGTGGATGTAACCCATCTTAACTAGAGGAAAATGTGATGGCATAGACATAAGCGGTGCAAGAAATTTGAAGGATTGCAGAGATCATGTAAGTATCAAACAACCAGGCTTAGCAAGCTTTACATGTATGCACCAGTCTGGATTCTTCACGCTTATGCTTCATGCATATATTTTTCTCAGTATTTTCTCTATATGTGGTCTCTAAGAGGATTTTATGTTTTGATGTCAGGAAAGCTGCCTCCAAGTATTCGGAAAATATGACGCAAGGATCTCATCTGGAGGTTCAGAAGAGTGGGACAAGTATGAAGAAATCTCGGTTAGAATCAACAAGGCAATAAAGGATAACAGACTCCCCGAGTTCCGCACACCTGACAAATTCGTCGACTTGTGCGACATAGTTGAATCACACACCAAGAAAGATTCTTCATGGGACAAAAGAATATGAAAGGTGACCGACATAGTGCCAGGACAGGTGCAACAATTTATGGAACACCTAATAAGAGCTTAGGCTATGCTGCAGCAGTTAAATGTCATTCTAGTGAAATATCGATCACATGCAATAAAGATCATAGAGATTTGCGCAGATCCGATGGAACAACACAAATTTCCATACGCCCATACCTACGAGGAGTTGTTCAATAGTTGGTCGGAGTATGATAAAATTCACCCTTTCAAAGCAATATCTTGAGATGACTATTGGAAAAATGTTAGGAGAGACCGCCTCGTGGCAAGTTTTGTTTTGTTTAACTGCACTTTAGCCATTATTTTTAGTTAATTTTATGTTATAAATAATAGAATCGGCCGATTAGTCAAGGGTCGATGGTTGTTGAAATAAACTCTCTTTTGGTTGTTAAGAACTATTTCCGAGCTACCTTTAATAGGGAAGTCCTTCTCGACCAGAGACAAAGTTATATTTTCATCAAATGCATGTGTGATTGGACGTGGAGAAGAACTATTTCCTATCTTGTTTCATGAATGGATGATTTAATGATTAAGAGCTATTTAATCTATTGTTAAGTTATCTGATGCAATGGTTTACAATTCTTTTCTCTATGATGAATATGAATCATTGTGTTATTATGTGATGGATGATTAGAGTAGGTGAATTATTTTGCTTTCCATTATCTTATCGCATATGTGGTTTCTTAATGATAATTAGTATCTCAGACAGTAATTGTATGCTCACATGGTTAATGTATTAGTACTAGGCCTGTGGTATAAAATTGTAGTCTGCATGCTTGAGTAGCGGGTTATCCCAAGCTCAACCTCTTCCCCAGTAGTTAAACTTAATATTGTTTGTTTCCAAGTTGGTTTATACTGGCTTACATCTCATATCGGTCCCACCTAAGAGAAAATACAAAAAGAGAAAGTCCAAACTGAAGGAGGCGCCTTCACAAGAAAACGCAAAGCCCATCAATAAATTGGCTAGATTGTAAGATCTGGAGAACAATTCCACTATTAAATGTTGTAGAGTCTAATTTGGTGTAATGTCCCCCACCTCTTAGACAGGTAATGAGGAGACTCAGTGGCCTGGGCACCCCCACTAGGTCATAGTCTCACACTGAAGGGGGGGAAAGTCAAGAAGTTAAAAGTTATAT
>JZKD02S0605288.1:551506-565176 GCA_000966675.3 Picea glauca | reverse complement strand
CTTGAATATATTGTGATCTCCATGTGTTGATGAATCTTGTATGCACTTAATAACTCAATAAATTAGTAGTAGTTAGTGATTCCAAGAAAGAATTTGGCTCGGGATCATTACATTTGGCCTCGGTGGAGGGTTTGGTTCCTACTGTTGAATTAAAGGGATCTAGGACCTATCAACACACGTGTCCCAAATGACCAACAATCAGGATTCACTCTAGAGTTCGAGACTTCAGGGAATTTCACACCAAATCACCCTTTCACCCGTGATCCTTCAGATCGTCGAACATCCGAGCTATTAGATCTTACGATTCATGTCCTCTCGTGTGCAAATCCGAAATATGGGATCTTATCTTCTCTGACAACGCTTTATCCTCCTTCGTGGGCTTGATCCGATGACCCACATATATGCTCCATGGTTGATCTAATGGCTCATACTCCTCCCAGTGATCTATAGTGTAGATTCACTCTGGGACTTCAGAGCTTTTGCCTCCTTTACAACAAATGGCTTAAAACAGTCAAAGCAGCAAAGTCCGAAGGACTTCGGTGCTTAAAAAATGCACACCTTACCTTGATTCGACGGTTGTGTGATGTCCTAACTTCTCTCAAACATATCTTGTCCTTCCACCTTCAATCAAAGATATTTTTTCCTCTTTCTGGGGAATTATTCCCACTATCACTCCTCGAGATTATGTTAGTTGAACGACTTGAACTCGGGTGCACACCTTGCGCTTCCCTCTTGAGCTTCGGATTTATAAAAGTCGTATGCACTTGATTTGCGCTTTTTGTCCTCAGATATTTGTCTAGTCAAAGGACTCGGACCTTCTAGCAACATGTTTTGCGCTTCCTCTCCTATAAGTTTGAGACTTAAAGAAGCCTCATGCGCACACATTGTGCTTCTCCGCAGTCTGGAACTTGGACTGTCTTCTAGTGCACACTTGTGTTATTTCTCCTGAGCTTCGAACTTCTTCATCTACAAAGGGTCTCGGCCCTTTTTTTCTTCAGAGTTATTGTGCCCTCCTGGCACTCACACACTTTCTCCTAAGCTTGGGAACGTTGTCAGAGTGATCTTTCATATGACTCCTTATGTCCTCTTGGCACTTACTATCTTTCTTCTGAACTTTACCAACACTTAGACAGGATGTTGGCTTCGTGCACTCCTTGCACTTACCTCCCGAATCTTGGACTTCAAAGACTCACCTGTGCACTCCTTGTGCTTAATCTGTGTAGACATTCACTAACCTTCTCTTGAGATTTTACATTGTTATGAGTGTAGGCGCACTCCTTGCGCTCGCTTTGTGCACTTTTGCACTATCCCTTCTAAGCCTTATGACCTGTCCTGGTGTGCCCATATGGAACACTCTTCCTGAACTCCTGAATGAGTTCTTGCACACACCTTGTGCTGGATTTTTATAGTTTTTCCACAACTCTAACGTGCACTCCTTGCACTAGCCTTGAGAGCCCAAAACACTCACAAACTCACACAGATAGACAAGTCTATCTAGTCCTACGAAGGAAACAATTATACATCCATGGAATTCATACATGCATAGTAAACATTCAGAAAACAAATAGTAAACACATGTTCATTCACAGAATACACACACAGAGACTCATATCCAGGGAAATATGCTTTTGTATTAAATTTGAATTCTTTGTACAATGTTTACAAGAATGGACTGCAACAGAGCCTCATTTCTTCTCTCCTCTCCTCTCTTCTGTTGGTCTTCTCATTATATTCTCTCTAATTCTCTCATTGCACTAATGCCTTATAATATCAATACATTGAGATTTTTACAAAAGAGGGGCTTCTCGAGCCTTCCTCACCTACTTACATTAAATTACAATTAATTTACATCTAGTCCAAATTGGATCTAGATTCATCTACCTGTCATCCATTAAAGGTGACTTACATGCATATTTACAAAATACAATGGCTCAACCCTCCTTGAGCCTTACAATATTTAATTACATTAAATTTTAGATTTTAAACTCAAAACGAGAAGGATGGTGCTTCTCTCTCCTTGGGATTTTCTCCCTCCTAGTGCGTTGTTGCATTGGCTGCTGACACGTTTTTGATGCTCTTGCATCATACTTCTTTGCTGAAAAAATCATGAGATCTTTCTCATGGCTCCTATATTGTTGTTGTTGAGATCCTCCAGGATCCCAAACTCCACTCTGGACATGTCCATCTTCTCCTCTTCCTTTCTGCTACTGTCATCATATTGTTGTTGCAGGCTCTCCTCCAGGTTTCCAAACTTTATGTTGTAGTGCCCTATTTATCTTGCCACTTCAATCTCTTCTTGTCATCTTCCACCTTTTATTGACTCTCTCCTTCTCTAACTTCATCATTATCCTCCTTATCTCCTCAATCTCCTCCTCTAGCTTGTCCATGGGATGGCTCCTCTCCTGCAGTTTTCTCTATTGTTGCATTTCCTACTCTTCATAAATCTCCAACTTGAATTGTTGGATGAGCCTCCTATGGGTTATTTCTCCTTCTCCTAGGGCTTCCAATTCTTCATATAGATTAAAGGGAATATCATCATGATCTCCCATGATAAATTCATCTCTTGTGGCATTGGCTTGTGACTCCACTGTAGACTCCAAATTTGCAGCAATATTAATGAGATGCTACTCAGCCATCTCCTATAACATTTTTCTTTCTTCCATCTCCTTTGTCTCTTTGTTATCTCCTTAGGCTGGCATAAGTCCAGCTTCATCCAGCTGCTCCTCATTCTAGAATTCTTCTCCATTCTACATGAATGTATCCATCTTTCGGTCTTCCCCTGTCTCTGGATTGTCTAACCAATCCTCCAGTAGATTCAACTCTTTCTCCCACTGAGAGAGGATGACATTTGAATGCTCTTCCTGAACATTCCTATGCCTCACAACTATGTGGGCATCCTCTTCTTTCATCTCTTCGGAATATTTCAGTGTCTGCTCCTTCTCCTCCTCCATGACATTCTCTGTCAGTTGTCCTTGTTCTTCTGCACCTGCAGTTACACATAAACTATTAGTTTTAAAAACATTTGGCCTAATGGCCTCTTCCTCGGATGCCTCCTGCATCACCTTCTCATGTGAAACACATGCATTGTCCCGTGTTGGGATTCTTGGCAGGAATCTATTGATTCCCCCAATGATTAGAATGCACCTCTCATCTTCCTCCTCGAGAGTTGAAGTATTCAACTTCCCATCATATTCATTCATATGGTATGAAATCCCACATGAATCTTCATTCTCATGAGGATTCTCTCCTGCTTCCTCCTCCTCTTCTGTCAACACTCCTTATGGATCTATTTCCTCCCTGATCAACACTCCTTGTTGATATGAACTCTCCTCTGAGTTCTTGAGACTCTCGGACAGTCTCATATCCTATTTTCCCACCTGGAAACATGAATTTTTCTTTATTCTCTCCTGGTAGTCTTTGAGATCTTCAATTGATCTCTTCTCATAGCCCTCCTGGTAATATATGGGATTTCTAGTTGATATCCCTTCCTCATCACCGAGGCTCTCTCCATCTTCTGGTTCACAGACATAAACCATCTCCTCCTCTATGTTCCTGAGGTTTTCCACTTTCCTCATCCACCTCCTAAGCATCTTCTTCTGCTTCCTGGCAATCAATTGTTGGATATGCCACTTCACCTTCTACTTCATGGGCCACTCATACCTCCATCTCCCATGCTCTCCTTGTTTCATTTTTAGCATCAGCTTTTCGAGGTCCTCTCTGGTTTCATTGATTTCTCTATCCATATTTTCTATGCTTACTATCTATAAATAGATTTTCTGTTCTGATACCATTTGATGCAAACCCCCACCCGACCTACTCGGGGTTCATGCGACCTCCTGGTCTAGGATCATTCTTATGAGGAGATGAATTGGCTCTCGGATCCCTGTCGGATCCCCTCTTAATGTACACAGGCCCCTCTTATTTCTCCTTGGGTGCAGGTCCATACAAATCCAAACCCTGTGGGCTCTTTCTCTAAGCCCCTTTTATCTTTAAAATCATATTAAGGGCACTAGCCCCTTAAATTCGGCCAAAATATCATATGATTGAGGGTTGGAACTGAGTGCTTACCATAAAGGTTCCTATCCGAAGCTTCGAGGCTCCGACACTTTGCTACTGCAGGCTTCAGAGGTTCTTCTCTCCATACACGTCATTTCTCTTGAATGTTGAAGCGGTGAATTCCTGAACAAGCACTTATCCGTGACTCCGACGCTCCAAATATTTGGGCTTCAAAATACCTGACCATGCAACAACACAAATAACTTGAACGTCAAAACGAAAACTACTCCGGCGCTCTCTGGCTCCAGAGCTTCAGGGTTCGGAAACTCTTACAACACAACACCACAATCCTATCAAACGTCAAATTGGCGAATTCCCAGAGGGCTCCTGGATCGACGGTCCACACTTCTCCAACAACCAATGACTATGATCTACTTCATAACTCTAGGCTTTGGGAGTTCCTGCACCTTGCACACGCAATACCTCTGAACCGTCAAATGCTGAATTCAAAATCGATGGCTCTCGCTCCTCCTGCAACGAACAACTGAGATCTCCTCTGAAACTCTGGTCTTTGGTAGTTCTCTCTACTAATCACCACCAAACCCTCGAACTATTGAACAACGAATTGACGAAGGCTTGGGATCTATGGTCCACGTTTCCCTGTCAATGGACAACTGGGATTGATTCTGAGCTTCGGGACTTTCCACACCAAAGAAAATCTCACCCTCAATCCTTCGGAGTGTCGAATCTCTGGACACTAGATTATATTCTAACAGGTGTCCCCAAGAGCCAACGATCACGATTCACTCTGAATTTTGAGACTTCAGGGTATTTCACACCAAAGCACTTTTTCACCCGCGATCCTCCCGATCATTGAACCTCCGAACTATGAGATCTTATGGTTCATGTTCACTCGCGTGTAGATCCGACAGATGGGATCTGATCTTATCTGAAAGTGCTTTACCCTCCTTCCTGGGCTTGATCTGATGACCCAAATATATTCTCCATGGTCGATCCAATGGCTCATACTCCTCCTAGTGATCTATAGCATAGATTCACTCTGGGAATATAGAGCTTTTGCCTCCTTTAAAACAAATGGAGTAAAATAGTTGAAGCGACGAAGTTCGAAGGAATTCTATACTTAACGAAATCGCACCTTACCTTGATTCGACGGTTGTGCAAGGTCCTAACTTCTCCCAAACAGATCTCGTCCTTTCGCCTTCAATCAAAGAGATGTTTCCCTCTTTCTGAGGAATTATTCCCACTATCACTCCTCGAGCTTCTATCAACTTAACGAATTGAACTCGGGCACACACCTTGCGCTTCCCTCTTGAGCTTCGGATTTATAAAAGTCATCTACACTTGATTTTTGCTTTCTCTCCTCAGATATTTGTCTAGTCAAAGGATTCAGACCTTCTAGAAACACGTCTTGCGCTTCCTCTCCTCTGAGTTTGAGACTTAAAAAATCCTCATGCACACACCTTGCGCTTCTATGTAGTCTGGAACTTGGATTGTCTTCTAGTGCACACTTGCGCTATTTCTCCTAAGCTTAGAACTTCTTCATTTACAAAGGGTCTTGGCCCTTTGTTTCTTTCGATGAGTTCTTTTTCCCTCCTAGAACTCACACTCTTTCTCATGATCTTGTGAACATTGTTAGAGTGTTCTTTCAGATGACTCCTTATGTCCTTGTGGCACTTATTATCTTTCTTCTGAGCTTTACCAACACTTAGACACGATGTTGGCTTCATGCATTCCTTGCACTTACCTCCTGAGTCTTGGACTTCGAAGACTCATCTGCGCACTCCTTGTGATTACTTTGTGTAGACTTGCACTAACCTTCTCTTGAGATTTTATATTGTTCTGAGTGTAGGAGCACTCCTTATGCTTTCTCTGTGCAATATTCACACTATCCCTTCTGAGCCTTATGACTTGTTCTAGTGTGCCCATATGTCACGCTCTTCCTGAACTCCTGAATGAGTTCTTACGCTCACCTTGTGTTGGATTTTTATAGTTTTTCCACAACTCTAACGTGCACTCCTTGAACTAGCCTTGAGAGCCCAAAACTCTCATAAACTCACATAGATAGAGAAGTCTATCTATTCCTTCAAAGGAAATAGTTATAAATCCATGGCATTCATACATGCACAAAAAACATTCAGAAAACAAACAATAAACACATGTTCATTCATAGAATACACACAAAGAGACTCATATGCAGGGAAATATGATTTTGTATTAAATCTGAATTCTTTGTACACTGTTTACAAGAATGTACTACAACAGATTCTTATTTCTTCTCTCCTCTCCTCTCTTTTCTTGCTCTTCTCATGAGCTTCTCTCTAATTCTTTCATTGCACTAATGCCTTCTAATTTAAATACATTGAGATTTTTACAAAAGAGGGGCTTATTGAGCCTTCCTCACCTACTTACATTAAATTACAATTAATTTACACCTAGTCCGAATCGTATCTAGATTCATCTACCTGTCAGCCATTAAAGGTGACTTACATGCAAGTTTACACAATACAATGGCTCAACCCTCCTCGAGCCTTACAATATTTAATTACATTAAATTTTAGATTTTAAACTCAAAACGAGAAGGTTGGTGCTTTTCTCTCCTTGGGATCTTCTCCCTCCTAGTGCGTTGTTGCAGTGGTTGTTGACACATTGTTGATGCTCCTGCATCATATATACAATTATGTCAAGGCTCCTTCAAGTCTCTTAAAGGCTTCTTCAAGTGGACACGCCATCATCACTTTTAGGGGATTCTGGGATTTTCTTTTGGGATTATTCTAAGGTTGACATCAATGACAACCGATTTTCCAAAAATACCCCCCTTTGGAATTGATGGAAAGTTAGTAAAACAATCGTACTCCCCCTGTCTTCCTGCTCTGATATCAATGACTGTATTTTCCTCTTTTCTTCATGCTAACCCCCCCTCTATTCATGCTTTTAGTTTTAGTAATTTTTTCTCCCCCTTTTACATCAATGGCAAAGGGAACTCCCCCTAACAGTATTCCCCTTTTTGTTCTTGCAGAAGATTATGGAAATAAATTTTGAGCAGAAATTACTCCCAATTTTTTTCGAATATACTCAAAGGTATCCCTAGGAAGTGTCTTTGTGAAGATGTCTACAATCTATTATTTTTTCCCAATGTGCTCCAACTTGATATTCATTTCTATGACTTGTTCCCGTAGAGAATGGAACTTAATACAAATATGTTTGGTCTTGGAATGAATCACTAGATTATTAGAGATTCTTATAGCATTGGAGTTGTCACAGAGTATCAGAAGAGGCTCATCATATCTCACTTGTATTTCTTGCAGGGTTTGCTTCATCCAGAGAATATGAGCACAACATGTTACTAATGTGATATATTATGCTTCTGCTATGGACAAGGATATTGAATATTGCTTCTTACTCAACCAAGACACTAAGAAATCACCTAAGTAAAAAGATACTCCACTTGTACTTCTTATGTCATCAATACTTCCTTCCCAATCTTCATCCATGTAGGTTACAAGAGTTAATTAATTTCCTTTTGGATACCATAGCCCAAAATTTGTTGTTCCTTTAATATATTTGAAGAACCTTTTCACTTCTAGAACATGGATTTCCTTTGGTGCCACTTAAAATATTGCAACATGTCCAATTGCTTGCATTACATTTGGTCTTGAAGTTGTCATATAGAGTAGACTACCAATCATTAATCTATAGGTTCTTTGATTTGCTTCTTTATATTCATCATCTTGGCTCAACTTGCAACCGATGACCATAAGAGTACTCACAGGTCTACAGTCTTCCATTTTTAACTTCTTTAACATCCTTGATGTACTTGGTTTGGGAAATGAAAATTCCTTCATCTAGCTGAGATATCTGGAGTCTCAAGAAGAAAGTCAAGTCCTCAAGTAGGGACATTTTAAGTTCATTATGCATATCCTTGGTAAATTTTTGACTCAATCTATCATCATCACTTCCAAAGATGATGTCATCAACATACACTTCAACAATAATCATACTACCTTGATCCACTTTTATGTAGAGGTTATTATTTGTGTTTCCTGTTTTGAATCCTTGTTGTTGTAAGTACCTATCCAATCTTGAGTACCAAGATCTCAAATATCCCATAAAGATATTTCTTCAATCTACAAACATAGTCTTCCTTTTTTTGTAGTAGAAACCCTTTTGTTGTTCTATGTAGACTTCTTCTTCTAATTCTCCATTTAGAAAAGTTGATTTTATGTCCATCCAATACACTGTGATACTTTTGGAGCATGCGTAAGCCAAGAAAATTTTGATTGCTTCCATTCTGACCATGGGAGCAAAGGTTTGTTCAAAATCTATTCCTTTAACTTGAGCATATCCTTTGCACACTAGTCTTGTTTTTCTATGGCTACCTGTCCATCTTCATTTAGCTTGTTTCTGAAGACCCATTTTGTCCCAATCACATTTTTGTCCTTTGGTATTGGAAATAGTTCCCATGTCTCATTCTTCTCTGCTTGATTTAGTTATTCTTCCATAGCCTTGATACATTGTTCATCATTTCTAGCTTCCTCAAATTTACTTGGTTCAACTCTGAATAGTAATGAAAAATGTCCTTGTTCAGGTGTTTGTGCTTTCTTTCTTCTTTTGGTTTCTACTCCAATGATTTGTTTTTTTGGATGACTCCTATGAACTCGAGGATTAGGTGTCCTGGAAGGTGTATGAAAATATTGTTTGTTGTTTTCTTCTTGTTCTACTTCTGGTTGCTTCTCTTTTTCTTCTTCTTCTTCTTCTTCTTCTTCCTCTTCTTCTTGCTTTAGTTCTTCATTTTCCTCTTCTTCAAAGATGTTTGAATTTATGCTTTCCTTCCTGGTCTTCAACAAGTATGTTTCACCACCTTTTACATTTATGCTTTCCACTATCTTGTTGGTTCTTATATTGTATCACTTATATGCTTTTCTTTTGCATGAGTACCCAAAAAATATGCCTTCGTCCACCCGGGAGTCAAATTTTCCAATCTTATTGTCTTTCCTTTTATGTAACACTTGCTTCCAAACAATCTAAAGGGTTTGACATTGGTTGGTCTTCCTTTCCATAACTCATATGAAGTCTTATCACTATTAGTATGATCAATCCTCTATTCAATATATGAATGGTTGTATGCATTTCTTGTCCCCAAAAGATATCACTTAGCTTGGAGTCATTCAACATGGTTCTATCCATTTCTCATACAATTCTACTTTTCCTTTCAGCAACTCCATTTTGTTGAGGTATTCTAGCTGTTGAGATTTTTTTTTTATTCCATGTTCTTCACAGAAATCCATGAATTCATTTGAATTAAACTCACGTCCAATATCTAATCTTAAGCATTTGATTTTCAACCAGTTCCTTGAATACCTTGAAACATTCGAAATCTTCTGACTTTTTCTTGAGGAAGAAAACCCAGGTCACTCTAGTGTAGTCATCAATGAGTAGCATGAAGTATTTTTCCCCATCCAATCCTTTTGTTCTCATGGGCCCACATAAATCATTTTGTACAATCTCTAATGGTTTTGTCGTAGAGTATTCCTTTGTCTTGAATTCAACTTTTGTTTGTTTTCTATGGTGATAGTGCTTGCACATAGTATTCGTTGGATTTGTAATTTCTAGCATTTCTCTAACGTCTTGCTTCTTGTTGATCTTGACAAAATTATCAAAGTGTATATGGCCCTCCTATTCCAAAGACAAATTTCATCTTCTTTTACCAAACAACATCTTTCTTCTTCGATCTCATTCAAGATGTATATGTTGTTTGGAGTCCTTGTCATTGTTTCCACTAGTCTTCTTGATCCTTCTTTCCTTATTTCCCATTCTTTTGAATTGAATATAACTGTGTTTTCTTGATCACACATTTGGATCACACTTAGCAAATTATGCTTCATATTTTCAACAAGTAGGACATTTTCTGCCACAACATATTTATTTCCAATATTGACTGTGCCTTTTCCTATAATTTTGGTTGAGCTATCATTTCCAAACATGACAGACCCCTCTTTTTCATTCTTTAATGTTACAAATCTATTTTTGTCTCCAGTCATATGCTTTGAGCATCCGCTATCAATATACCAATGTCTTCTTCGATTTTGGGCTTGTAAGGAAAATCTACATTCCTCAACCTGCAATTCTTCTTACTTCCTTTTCCAAGTTCTTTTTTGTTCCCTTATATGATTCAAAAGAAAATACCTAGTTTCCCTTGAAGAAACTATCAAATCACTTCTACAATTTCTGGCTATCTGTCCAAAATTGTTTCATTTTTAACATTCAATTTCATAACCCAGAGTGCCAAAACTGTTATAATTTCTATCAAACACTTCATGAGGCTTTCTGGGATAATTTTCTTCATAATGATTCTTGGCATTTTCATAGATACTTATGTTCCAGGTGTTTCTACCCTTTGCATAGGCCCTACAATTTATGGCTTTATGCCCAAAATTATTGCAAGAATAACACAAGCCAAGAAAAATATTTTGGTACCTGTGTGTGGGTGGTCTTCTAGTTGGTGTTGCTCTTATGAAATCATGATCTTATTATTGGGTCTTCTTCTTTGTTGTTGTTGATTCCATGTTCCTCTAAATGCACGATCTTCTTCTTGATTCTTCTTTATTTTTTGTTTATGTATATCCTCCTTTAGAGTCTTGCATTCTTATTTCTTGATGGAACCAGTGATAGTATCTACATAACTTATTTTTTCTTCTTCATCTCCTATCATCATAGAGCTTGAATCCTCATTAGTATTATTCTATTTCTATCCAATTCCAGACTTGTCATAGAATGGTGTTTTATTGCAGATGATTTTATCCAGTATTTTGGTGCTATTGCCAAAATTTAGTTGGATGTCCTTCTTCTATAATTCCTTTCTTAGTGAAACTATTTTAGATCCCAGATTCTATGTTATTTTCTTGTTTTCTTCCAGTTGTCTCTTGAGTGTTTCTCCAATCACTTTGGCTTATTCCAATTGAATCCTTATATCTATGATAGTTTTCTTGGCTTCTTCAAAAATAATTCTAGGGTTTTGAAAGCCTTCGTTCAGTTTACTTAACTCTTCTTTGAGAGACTTGTTTTTATTCCTTGCTATTCTTAGATAACTTAAGGCACTAATCAATTTTTTCTCAAGATTCACTTATCCTTCTTCTTTAGAGTCTCCTTCATTATTTTTAGTAGTTTCCTCTTGTGTCTCTAATGCCATGAATGTTGGAAGGTTTACAGTTGGGAGTAAGCTTGTCATTGATGGCAAGAACAGTGATGGCAAAGATCAGCGAAGGCAAGAACAACAATGGAAAAGATCAACGATGGAAAAGATCAGAGATGGAAAAGATCAGCGATGGCAAAGAACAGCAATGGCAAGAACAATGAAATTGCGAAGTGACGAAATCACAAGGTGGACGAAATCACGTAGCAGCGAAATCGCGAAGTGGCGAAATCGTGAGAAGATCTGGACCATCCATCTTCAGAAAGGATAGTCGTGGAACGTTGGATCAAGAGGACGCGTGGCAGAGCACCACAAAGACTCCATTTTGGAGTTTCACAGATAGGTAATTCCAAAGGAAAGAGGTTCAAACTCACGATATGCGAAATCACAAAAAGATCGTTGCCGTCAGATTGAGGCTTGATCTGGACCGTTGATCCGACTCCATCTCGGAGCCTCAGCTATTGTGACTTGGAATTATGAGAACCTCCATCACATGATTCACGAGATGTGAACTCACGATAAGATCTGGACCGTCAGATCACTAAGGGATTTGGACCGTTGATCCGACTCCATCTCGGAGTCTCGGCTATCGTGACTTGGACTGACGAGAACATCCATCGAAGAACTCGCGAGATGCGAATTTGCGATTTAATCGCAACCGTCAGATCAAGGTGTGATCTGGACCGTCGATCTAACTTTATTTCGGAATATCACCTATCGCAAGTCGGAGTGACAAGAACCTTCATCGAAGAACTCGCGAGATATAAAATTGTGATTTAATCACAGCCGTCAGATCAAGGTGTGATCTGGACCATCGATCCAACTCCATTTTGGAGTTTCATGGATCGTGACTTGGAGATTCGAGATGCCTCATCTCCAGATTCTCGAAACGCGAAATCGCGAAAGTGCTTTATGCATAAGGTTGTGGTCACAGTCCTTGGTCACATCGGTGAGAGATGGAGGAAAGAGCTAGAGCAACCAAGCTCCTTTTTGGGGATCGCGACTGGGAGTGTCGAGACACATGGTCACACGAATGCCAAATTGCCAAATGCCGAAATGCCAAAATGAATGCAAGATCCCATGGAGCCAATCCAACGGTGTAGGTGAATTTGAACAAGATCGGAGGGCTACTATAGCACGACACAATGTAACTGCGAGACACCACTGATGGTTTCTGCTAGAGGACTCGAAGACACTTTGGGGTGATTAACAGAGGAGGTGAAGAGTCTCTGGGAATCTTCAAGAGGGATGAAGATGTTCGAGGAGGTGAAGATTCTTTCGTGGAGGCGATTGACAGCTGGATGAGCATTGAGGACTGTAACTGGAACAAAGAAGGTGAGCTCAACTACCATAGAGAGGACGAAGAGTCTCAAACTGCCAAGAGAGGCTGAGGAATCTCAATATAACATACAATGATGTTGAACGAGTGGTAAACGGCCAGAGAAGCTGAAGAATCACGATGATGATCAGACAGAGCACTCGAGTTGTGGAGGAATTTGGCGTGGAGTGAGCATGTAGAGGCATTGCAAATATTGCATGCACAAAGACAACAGAGACTATAAGAATGCATATCAAAGAAGAGATAAGTTGTTGTCGCTGTGGATTAGAATTAAGGGGTTTGCAAGGAGGCAGAGCGCAGGAGCAGAAATGCACAGTCAAGGAATGGTGCATTGAAGGGACATGGCGCATAGAGCATAAAAGGCAGAAGAACAGAAAGTTCTAGGGGTGTGCAGAAGACACTGATGCAGACAGGGCAGAGCAGTGTAACAGAACAACGACAAGGCTGGTAAGCCATTGAATAACTTTATATCGCTGTAATAAGTTTTAGTAACAAAGAATTTATAATTCAGGGTGGTTGGGAGGTGCTAGGGAGGACTGTTGTCCTCAGAGGTTCAAGTGGGCTTGAACATAGGGAGTTGGTGATTCCTTCTAGTTGGTGCTAGAGAAACCAGGGAGTTGGTGCTTCCTTCTAGTTGGTGCTAGAGAATCTAGGGAGTTGGTGCTTCCTTCTAGTGGGTGCTAGAGAAAACAGAGAGTTGGTGCTCTCAGCAAGTTGCAGCTTGCAAAATAGAGGTTGTAGCCTCACAATGAGTTGGTGCTCATATGTATGATAATGTAAAGAATGTAGATAATACTTATCATATAAATAAAAGGAGGATTTTACCCTTTACGGGTTTCCTCGGGAAATATTTATCTCCGTGTAGAATGTGTGTGACTGATGCTGAATATGCTATTGCTTACTTCCCTACACTATTGTGAATGTCATTAAGTGTGTCTGCAAAGAATTTGAAATAAGTATAAATTGTTTAAGCACGGTAACAACTGATTCACCCCCCTCCTCTCAGTTGACCAACAATTGGTATCAGAGCCGGCCCTTTTTATCTAAGGGTAGATCCTAGAGCTTAAACATGTCAAGCCATGAAGGAAATTCAACCAATAAGGCCCCTCTGTTCAATGGAACAAA
>JZKD02S0605288.1:491342-520765 GCA_000966675.3 Picea glauca | reverse complement strand
CACTAAATCATGAAAGCAAGTAAGATCCAAACCATTCGGATGCCACCTCACCATAGAAGCTTCTCCTTCTAGAAGATTCGAGAAAACGCTCGTTTTTCCCACGTGCTGTCATTCTCGCACCCTATCTATAGTGCAACCTGCGAACTGTTCGCACCCTGGCTATAATGCAACCTGCGAGAGTTGGTCATTCTCGCACCCTGCCTATATAGCAACCTACGAACATCCTTTTTTATAAGGTTTTTACATAGGAAAATGCAACTTCTTGTCTCAGGAAAAGTTTTTCTTCCTTCTCTCTTCAGGAACTCAAGCCATTGACCCCTCTGAAGGCAACAGATAGGTTTACATCATTAACGATCATAGGGATGAAGAAAATAATGTGTAACAGAGGGCCCAAGATGAGCAAGAAAAATTAAATTCGGTACTACAGTAGAGTTTGTCTAAAATTTAAAATCACTTGCAACAAGGTATAACTACTAGTAATGCAGAACAACAACAATCACAAAATCTATCGAGCCCATCAAATATTCAAAAGCATGGGCCAACTCACGATAATGTGGGAATTATTTCTTCAAAGAAAAGGCACATGGATTCTATGAGAAGTAGAGTCGGTGGAGACACTTCCACCAAGTTATGAAGTGAAAAGAATACTACAACAAATTTGTCCATCAATGACATTGGCTCAAGTGTTCCCAAGAAAAATAATAAACACTCTCAAAGTTCCCTGATAGAAGAATTCACAAAGGCAAAGTCACCTACCTTTGATGGAGAAATCGAGAAAGGAGAAGAGGCTAAGGATTGTTTGTTAGGATTAAGGAAGTATTTTCAAGTGCATAATTATTCAGAAAATACAAAGGAAAAGATAGCCATTTTCAATCTAAATGGAGGAGATTCCATATGGTGGGAAGACTTCAAGGATGTTAAGGGGTTAAGGGAAAGCAAGTTGACCTAGAAACAATTCGATAAATATTTTAGGAAGGCATATATATATATATATGTATTACTATGATGGTAATATTAAGGAGTTCCATGAACATAAGTTAGGACAACGTACGATGGATTCTTAAGCCAAGAGGTTCTTGGAGTTATTGAGGTATGTTCCCTACCTCAAGGTTGGGAAAGAAAGGATACAATGCTTCCTCAGTGGATTACCACATTCCTACTAGGATAGATTGATTTTGAAAATCCTAAGACATTAGAGGACACCATTAGAAAGGCCAAGTGGTGTTATGACCAATCCAAGCATAGGTGAGAGCCTCTTAAGGATTGGAAGAGAAAAGATAAGCGTGGATTTTAGATGAAGGGGTTTAACTATCCCAATATAAAAACCTAAAAATAGGTTCTCAGTTCGGTCATCCGACTAGAAGTATGCACCAGTAGAATTTTCCATCTTAAAGTGGGAACAAGCCAATAGAAAAAGTAATGGAAATGTTAGAAGAGCAGAAGAAATGACCTATACAATGTTGGGGTTGTGGAGAAGCACATGATATGTTGAGGGACTTCCCTCAAATAAATAATGACAATAAAATGGTTTACCATGTTCAGGAGGCTACTATTATTAATGATGTGGCCAAGAATGTGCCACGAATCTATGCAGTTGTTGAGAATTAGCAAGTAGACCACCAAGCTTCTATGGTGGAGTTGGAAGGTATAATTGAAAAAAAACTCATTTCTATTTTGATTGAAATTGGTTCTAATGTTAGCTATATTTATCCCCAAGTTGTTGAAGTATGTGCTTCATAGAGGAAAAAGCATGCAAAATCGTGGTTAGTTCAGCTAGCCACGGGAATGAAGCATGTATGTTTGAAATGAATGGAATGCATACGCAGGCAACCTTAAATATCCTACCTTTGGGGTCATGTGATGTACTAATAAGCATGGAATGGTTGGTTTTCCACAAAGAAAAACTGAAATACCATGACAAGACATTGGAATGTGAAGATAGTGAAGGAAACATAAGGTTTTTGCAAGGCATTAAAAAGCATGTATCAGTGAGGAAACTATCATCATTACAACTCAAGGAGCTTAGCTGAAAGGGGTGTCCCTTTGTTAGGATCTGATCCTAACCCCTCTTAGTTGGTTATTAGTTAGCATGATATATATTTTCCATGTAATAAAGGCCAACATTAGTTAATAAGGCCTTTTAAATAAATGTGAATAAGTCAATGTAAGAAGACCTAATAGAAGTTTTCGCTTCTAGAAGGATCTTCCTCTACATTATTCTTTAGAAGATGGAATTAGTATAAATAAGAGTAGGAGACATGAGAAAGTTTTCTGGAGAATTATTGTAATAGAGCTATGCTCTGTTGGAGGTTTCCCCCTCAAAGAGGCAAGTGAACATTGCTTTATTTCAATAAAGGTGTCATTTTTGGTGTTGCTCTACTCAATATTTTGTTGTTACATTGATATTTGCTTAATATTCTTTTTTTGCATATTATATTAAATCTGCTACCTTACAAGTGGTATCAGATACCTTTCCTGGGTAGGAAATGTGGGTTAATTGTTTTTCAAGGCGGAGATGTATTTCGACGTCTTTAAGCTACAAAGCTCTGTCATTCAATGCATAAATTTGCAGTCGTGGAAGCATACATGCAGGGACTACAAGAGGTATTTAAGATGACATTGTTGGACACCCTTGTAACCACTTTTGGTGCCCCTTCGAGTGACAACGCATCAAACAACACATGTATACGGATTGGCCTAGATATCATGAAGCATTTTGTATATCAATCGATCAATCACCTCGTTGTTATAGTGCCACCGAGAAAAACACTCAGGAAGATACTCTCTAGTACTTGGTTAATCAGGTAGTATAGATAAGGGTACGATCGAGCCTTCTTAGTTGGTTCCCTGAGATATTGGGATGAGTACTATTGTTCGATCCCACACGTATATCAGAGAGATATAGCACAGGTAAAACCCTTGTCTGTAGGAACCCTAAAAATCACTAACCCTTGGGATGGGAAAAAAATAAAGAAAGAACATAAAATATATATTGTTGTGCAATCTTGCTTCTTGCATTATGGTGGAGAATTAACTACACATTTGTTCCTATTAAGAATCTGGGCATTATGACGCTGCAGAAGTATTCATATTAGAGTATAACTCCACAAGAGTAAAAACAAAAGTATGGGGCTTGCCTAATCCCTTATTTGAGACCTAACCCATTGTATTCCTCTCTTCTTCTTAATCGCATTGGTACCCTTCATTTTTAAGCTATTTGTTTCCCGTGGGTCCGACCCTTTCTAGAAAACCTTATTTAATACCTATCCCATTGGATTCATCTCTTAGTCCTAATCATAGTGGTACCTATCATTTTATGTGGACCAGATTTCCCTCTCAACCCCTCATTTGTTATCAAACCCTCCAAACTCAACATATTGTGTTGATTGTTGAGGTATCATTATAAATAAACCTCCATAATGGCCCCTGCCACTCACTCTCAATCCCTAGAAGAATTTGACACTAAGGTAGCCACACTGTACGGCGAGCTAAAATAGGGCCTAGCATCCCTCACCAAACAATTTCAGGAAGAGCTATGCCAGAACCTATCCAACCTCACCAACCACATTCGAGAAATTATGATGCACAACCCGGGTAAAAAACCTAAGTCCCACCCTCATAATTCTTATTCTTCCCATTATGAGAACCCTCATCTTTCCCACTCCTCTTGGGGCTCTTCAAAATCCTGGAATAAGGTACCCAAAGTTGAGATGCACAAATTTGATGGATCGAACCCAACTGGGTGGGTATCTCAAATGGAACACTACTTCTCCCTCCATCATATACGAGATGATGAGACCAAACTTCATCTGGGAGTTTTGTACTTGGATCAAGAATGATGGAAATGGTGGAAATTTCCTAAGAAATGTTATCCTGGACTACCCACTTGGACCATGTTCACCAAAGAAATTTGTGCCTATTTTGATAGGTAATGTCACTTATTGGAATGACTCACCAAGCTACGAATAACAAGGCTAGTATCAAAATTCATCTTCGTAATTGAACAGTTGGCTATAAAAACTGAGGGCTTATTTAATGAGTTTTATTTGGAGTGTTTTATCAGTGGCTTAAACAATTCCATTCTAGCTCATGTTGGCATGCACCATCTGAATACTTGGTTGCAGGTGTGCACATTAGCATTGGAAGTTGAGACCATTCTTCAAGCCCAACCCCTTCGTTCTGTAGTTACTAACCACCCTCATCTAGAGGCTACATCTCCTATGACACAAACTTTGAAGGTGTAAAAGGTATCTCCTGTAGAAATAGTTGAACGTAGAAAGAAAGGACTTTTCTATTACTATGATGAAAATTATTCCCTAGGCCATAAATTTCATGAGCCAAATTTCTTCCAAATTTATGTGTCTTCTTCCACATCCTCCGAAGACATACTATAAGATGAGGTCACTAAACCAGATGACACATCGCTCATTTTCCCCACCCCAGATCCAGTCAGACCTCCCGTGGAACTAGAGGAACCTATCATCTCTCTCCATGCCCTCACAAGTATTTGTTCTCCAAAAACATTAAAAATCAAGGGCTAAATAAAACATAGGTTGGTCGTGGTGTTGATTGATAGTGGTAGCAACCATAATTTTATTCATCGTCGGGTCATCAAGGAGGTCAATTTGTTTTTTCGAACAGTTTCTAATTTTCAAGTCCTCATTGCTAATGGGGGTACAATGAAATGTGGGGGGGTTGTGAGAATGTCAAACTCCAAATGGGAGATTATCACCTGAAAACTCACATGTTCTCCATTGTCATGGGTGGTTGTGATATTTTCTTGGGTGTTGAATTGCTTCACACCCTGGGACCAATTACCATGTATTTTCTCAAATGCCTACAAGTTTCCTACCCAAAAATTATCAATTCTCATTGGATGGAGAAAATACTCAAGAATGGTTACCATTGTGTGATTTCTCAAGTCAATGAAATGCAGGTACAAGATCAATCATCCATCGTAGTACATCCTGATTTGCAATTGGGCTTGGATAAGCACCACTGAGTCTTTGAGACATTCATGGACCTACCCCCCTCCAAGGGTCAACATGATCACTGCATCCCTCTCCTCCCAGGTAGTCAACCCCCCAATGTACGTCCCTACAAGTATCGATTTTCTCAAAAAAATGAAATAGAAAAAATTATGTAGGAATTACTAAAGGATGGGGTAATTTTCCCAAGTACAAGCCCATATTCATCCTCTGTTGTAATGGTCTTAAAAAAGGAACAATTGTGGCACATGTGCCCATATTTTCGTGCCCTTAATAAATTGATCATTAAGGATAAGTTTCCCATTCCTGTCGTTGATGATCTGCTGGATGAACTCTAGGGTGCATGTTTCTCCACAAAACTCGATCTTTTCTCCGACTATCATCAGATTCAAATAAATGAAGCGGATATTCCCAACACTTCTTTCTGAACTCAGGAAGGGAATTATGAATTCTTGGTAATTCCTTTTGGCCTTTGCAATTCCCAATCTACCTTCCAAAGTCTCATGAATAAACTCTTGAAGCCCTACCTTCAGAATTTTACTCTGGTTTTCTTTAATGAAATCCTCATTTACAGTCGCATTTGGGATGACCTTCTACACCATATGGACCAAATACTTCAATTGTTACAAGACAATCAATTGTTTTTCAAAAAAAACAAGTGTACGTTTGGAGCCAGTGAGGTCAAATACTTGGGACACATTGTGGAATGTGAGGGGGTACAGGTGAACCCAAAAAAGATTTAAGCCATGCAAGAGTGGCCACGACCCATGATATTGAAGTGCCTTTGGGGTTTTTTATGCCTCACCGGATATTACCGAAAATTTGTCCACCATTATAGAAAAATTTCCAAGCCATTGACAGACCTCCTAAAAAAGAATGCATTTCACTGGACACATGCAACAGTGTAGGAATTCACATAGTTAAAGAAGGCCATGTGCACTGCCCCAGTCTTAGCAGCCCCTAAATTCAACAAAACGTTTTTTTTTTCAATCAAATGCTTCAGGCACTAGTATTGGCACAGTTCTCACACAAGATGGTAGACCTCTTGCATTCACTAGCAAGGATTTGAGTGGCTACAATTTGGGAAAATCTAAATATGAAAAGGAAATGATGGTCATTCTCCATGCGGTACACACTTGGTGACCATATCTATTGGGATGGTGTTTTCAAATCAAAACATATTGCCATAGTCAAAAGTATTTCCTAGAGAAGAGGTTATCCTCCCCGAAACAAAACAAGTGGTTGACCAAAATGTTGGGCTATTATTATGAGATCATATATAAAAAATGCAAAGACAATGTAGTGGAAAATGCGTTGTCTAGAAAATATGAGGATGAAGGTTCCCTGTTTAAATTATCAATACCAGTTCCTAATTATATTGAGGAAGTTTGACAAGAGTGGTTCACTCACCCCACTATATCACAGGTAATTCAACAACTTCAGGAGCACCCTAACTCACCCATTGGCTACACCTGGCAATACAATATCCTCCAATATAAGGAGCACTTGGTATTGTCTCCTACTTCATAACTCAAGCCCCAGATCTTAAATGAGTTGCATTCATCTGCTATCGTGGGTCACTCAGGATTCCAAAAGACATATGATCGTGCTCGTCGTTCTATTTCTGGGAAGGAAGGAAGAAGGAAATCCTTACCTTTGTCACTGAATGTGATATTTTCCAACACAATAGAGGTGAAACCGTCAAGACCCTAGTATCTCTCCAGTTGTTACCCATTCCAACTTCCATTTGGATTGATATCTCCATGGAAATTATTGTGGGCCTTCCAAAAGCGGGCAACAATTCAATCATCATGGTTGTGGTTAGTTGCCTCTCAAAGTATGCACATTTTTGTGCCTTACCACATCCTTTTACTCCTACTATGGTAGCACAAGTTTTCAATGATCATATTTTCAAACTACATGGCATGCCAACATCCATTGTGTATGATCGTGACCTAACTTTCACCAACACATTTTGGCAAGAATTGATTAAATTACAGGGCATGCAGTTGAAAATGAGAACAACATACCACCCCCATACGAATGGTGAAACAAAAGTTGTCGATAAATGTTTAGAAACCTACTTGCACTATTTTTCATCGGACAAACAACATCAGTGGGTGCAATGGTTACCCTTGGGAGAAGGGTGGTACAAAACCTATCATACAACAACCAAAATTACACCATTTGAAATGGTGTATAGCCAAAAACCTCCTACAGTAACTTCATATTTCTAGGCACATCCAAGATCCAGGCTATTGATAAGTTACAACAAGGTAGATAAGCTACCCTCGTGGATTTGAAGGATAACCTCCACATGGCCCAAAACTGTATGAAGCAATAGTCTTACCAACAACATTTTGAACGGGTCTTCCAAGAAGGTGATCAGGTGTGTCCCCACCTCCAACCTTACAATAAAACCTCCCTCAAAGCCCATGGCCACCACAAGTTGGAATCCAAATTTTATGGTGCCTATCAGATTATCAAACGTATTGGTTCATTTTCCTACAAATAGATACTTCCAACTACCTCCAAAGTACATCCAGTGTTCCATGTTTCCTGTTTGAAGAAAGTGGTGGGTCAAAATTGCATGGTTCAAACCATCCTTCCTGAATTAGATGAAGAAGGCTCCATCAGGATACAACCATAATCCGTCTTCAACATGCATGAGCATCACTTGCATGGTCGAACTATCAAAGAAGTACTTCTCAAGTGGAAGGATACGTCTTAAGAAGATGCAACTTGGGAACCAACGTACATACTGCAACAATTTACAAATCTTCAACCTTGAGGACAAGGTTGCTTTTGAAGGGGGAGGGCATGTTAGGATCTGATCCTAACCCCTCTTAGTTGGTTATTAGTTAGCATGATATATATTTTCCATGTAATAGAGATCGACATTAGTTAATAAGGCCTATTAAATAAATGTGAACATGTCAATGTAAGAATACCTAATAGAAGCTTCTACTTCTAGAAGGATCTTCCTCTAGATTGTTCTTTAGAAGGTAGAATTAGTATAAATAAGAGCAGGAGGTATGAGAAAGATTTCTAGAGAAATATTGTAATAGAGCTCTGCTCTGCTGGAGGTTTCCTCCTCAAAGAGGCAAGTGAACATTACTTTCACAAGATGAATACATCCACAAGATGAACTTTAGAATGCGGTATGGACACTAAGAATTTGTTGTGGCACCTTTTGGGATTACCAATACACTAGCCACTTTTATGTGTTTGATGAAAAAAATTCTCAGTAAGTGTTTGGACAAGTTTTTCCTTGTGTTCATAGATGATATCTTTGTATATTCCAAGACCAAGGAAGAGCATGAGGATCATCTTACATTGGTTCTATAGGTGCTAATAGATCACCATCTATATTCCAAGTATAGCAAATGTGACTTCTTCCAGGGGGAGATTGAATACTTGGGTCACACAATTTCGAAAGAAGGAGTGCTTGTATATCCAAAAAAGGTTAGGTAAATAATGGATTGGCCAGCCCCTTAGAATGTATCTGAGGTGAGGTCATTTATGGGATTAGTTGCATATTACATGAGGTTTATTAAGGTATTTTCCAATATCGGTCATCCCATTACCTCATTGTAGAGAAAATGAATGAAATTTGTATGGTCAATAGAGTGTGATACCAACTTTCATCAATTGAAACACCTCTTGACCAATGCCCCCTGTCTTAAAGATCGCAGACCCTAAAAAATATTTCTTGGTCTGTACTGATGCTTGAAAGGAAGGACTTGGTTGAGTCCTTAAGCAAGAGGGACATGTGATTTGCTATGAATCAAGGAAATTAAATGAGCATCAACAACAATATGTCACCCATGACTTGGATCTTACAACCAATTGTGCATGTGTTAAAAATGTGGAGACATTACCTACTTTTAAGGAGATTTGTCTTGATGACAAATCATTGTGGACTGAAGTACTTATTTGATCATCCACAGTTTAATTCCAAACAAACCAGGTGGATGGCACTAATCAATGAATTTGATTTTGAGATCAAACATATAAAAGGAAAGGAAAATCGAGTAGCATATGCACTCGGCTGAAGTGTACAGACAAGAAACCTAGTAGCAACAAGAATGTGTGAATATAACATCAAGTAGAGAATCATAATTCTCTTGCAAAGAAATGATCATTTTAATCTAGTGAAAGAAAGATTGCAGCAATAACCAAAAAGGAAAAATTATGAGGAATAGAAACTCACAATAGATAGGTTGTTGATGTATAAAAATAGACCGTATATACCTTATTCAATAGAGTTGAAACACCTCATAATGGATGAGTTTCATAGGAGACATTATGTGGTTCATCATGGTTATTATAAGATGATAACAATAGTAAGACAACTATATTATAGGTCAAGAATGAAAAAGGATGTTGAAGAATACATCACTAAGTGCTTGGAATGCCAATAGGTGAAAGTTGAACACAAGCACCCAGTAGGATTGTTCCAACCATTGCAAATTCCAAAATAGAAGTGGGAGATTATCTCCATGGATTTCATCACAAGATTGCCAAGAACATCTAGATAGCATGATGCAATCATTGTAGTGGTGGATAAGTTGAGCAAGGAAACTCATTTTATTCCAATTAAGTCCACTTTTAAAGCTATAGATGTTGTTGATGTTTTTATAAAAGAAAGTTTTAGATTGCATGGTATGCCCAAGACCATTGTTTCAGATTGAGATGCAAAATTGAATTTAAATTTATAGAAAGGCTTATTTTCAAGATTTGGAATGATGGACAATATGTTAAAGATGCATGTTGTGCATCAACTCAAGCAATGGGAAGAATATCTATCTCTGGTAGAGTTTGGCTACAATAATGGTTGTCAAGAGTCACTGAAGGTGATCCCAATTGAGGCTTTGTATGGAAAAAAAGTACAGGGTTTCGATTAGTTGGGATAATATAATGGACATGATCACACTTGGACCAAACCCATTGAGAGAGATGGAACAAGAATTAATCAGAGTAAAGTAGAACCTAAAAGTGGCCCAGGACAGACAAAAAAGCTATGTAGATAACAAATGAACTCACAAGGAGTTCAAGGTGGGAGATCATTTGTATAAAAGAGTGAAACCCAAGAGGAGTTCCCTAAGAATGGAAACTTGTGCCAAGATAGTGCCTCACTATTGTGTACCATTTGAAGTTCTAGAAAGAGTGGGACTGATGGCATACAAACTTGCTTTACCACCTACTATTAAAGATCACAATGTGTTTCATGTATCTGTATTAAAGAAGTTTATTCATGATTCTAATCACGTTATTGATTGTATTGTGATACATGTGGAACCAAAGAGAGAGTTCCAACTTGAGCCTCAATGCATCTTGGATAGGAAAGAGACATTACTCTGGAACCTAGACATCATGTAGGTCAACGTACAATGGAATCATTTTGGAGCAGGTGAGGCCACATGGGAGCTAGAGGATGCCATGAGAATGGCCTACCCATTTTGTGTTATTGTATAAAACTATGTGCATGGTGTTAAAAACACCAAGGATGGTGTTTCCTTGAGGGGGAGGGGAATGTGACACCTCGTTTTCCCCCAAGTCTATAATTATGCTCGAGACTTCATGAATTGTAATTGAAAAACACTTTAATTGTGTTTTATGTTTAATGAAAACACCTACCAGGTGATTGAAAGGGGAAGCCTTGCAATATTGGCCATGATACCATGAGTGGGAAATGGTGAGAAGGGAATTGGAATTTTTTTGTAAAGAAAATAGGAATCTTTCCCAAAATCCCAACCTACACTTGCATGACCTCAAATAACCAACCTGCCCAAAGTACCTTGTTTTCCTTGTTCACAAGAAATCCCATTAATGGAATTAGATAGAGTGGTTGGGGAAGTTATGCCTACCTTTAGAAATTGTACTCATAGAAGTGAAGGGTTCATTTGTAGATGTCAGTTAGGAGTACCCTAGAAGTGCCCCTTCAATTTGGGAGCTTGACCTCCAGAGTTTCTTCTGATAGAAGCAAGTTAAGGAACCCAAGGAAGAAAATAATTTTCCATATTAGGAAAATAGAGGTAGAGTGAATGAGAGGCAGGAGAATAGATGTGAGAGAAACATGGTATCATGAATGAGAAAGAGGAATTGATAGAGAGCACCTAAGCAAGACTTGAGGAAAGAAACTGGGAAGATTCATGAAGCAAATAGGAAGCCTACCTAGAACACTAATGGTCAACATTGGAATAGAGAATACCTAGATCTAGACTGAAGCAGAGAGGGTCATGGGTTGGTGCTTGTTGGAAATAAATCGACACTTGTAAAGGGAGGGCATTGAGGGAATATGAAGCAGAAAAGGGACTCCCTTTTGTAGAGGAAATTTGACTGGCAAGGCACCAGGTAAGCTTGTGGAGGCCCTAGGCTCAGTGGTAAGAGGGGATTTTTGTTGTTTCCAATGTGGTGAAGGAGATTAACCTTCCTAACCAAATCCTTAATATGATATCCAACTTGTGAGAGAGTCCCCTAGTGGTATCATGGCGTGACATGGGGGTGTCCTGCTATACAAAGAAAAGGAGATTAACCTTCCTAACCAAATCCTTAATATGATATCCAACTTGTGAGAGAGTCCCCTAGTGGTATCATGGCGTGACATGGGGGTGTCCTGCTATACAAAGAAAAGGTGCAACAGAGCCTATGATTGGGTGGAAAGGCATTCAACCTCAGTGATTTGGCAGGATTGGAGTTTGACCTGACACAAATATATGTTTCTTATGTGTATAAGGAAACTAGTTTGTTAATTAATATGAATTGTATTATGTTGTGAAAAGAAGTCTTAACATGTAAATCTTAATGTTGAAATTTGAATAATGTTTGTAACATGGGGTTCTTCCCGGGATTAATTGATTTTCTATTTTAACTTTGTTTGAGAGGCCCAATGGAGGCTTGTAACCTTGTGTTTTCCTCAAGTCATTGAATGGAAATTTTATAGGATGAAAAAATCATCACTCTAGGGCCGTTGGAAGATGCCTCATGTGTTTTGAGGAAGTGGGTCAAAATTCTAGAGAGTTGGGGATGGAAACCTTGCAGGAAATGCCAAGGAGGTTGTGGGTTGGTTCTCCTTGAAACACCCCTTAACCCTGTTGAAATCCTTGAGTAAAAAACGAGAATAAACCTCAGTCGTAGATTCGAGGCCGAGAGTCGATCTCAACTTTTTTTCATAGATATGGGTTTCAGCGAAATATTTTCAGAGGGAGAACATTACAAAAAACCCTAGAGCATTGCTAAGGTGAAATTTTTGGAGGGAAAAGTTACAAATCGATGAGAGTTTTCGATTTATTGAAATATTAGATTGAAAAGATATGGACCATAGATTTGTCATGAGTTTATCTGCTAATATTTTTAGAAATGTGGCATTTGGAAATATCCATGGAAAATGAGTGGAAGGGACTTTCAATGAAAATTTCCAATTGCGAAGGTCTGATAGGACTAGAGCCATTGATTTGTTGGTGACACAACCGATAATATTTGAGCCATTAATCTCATCATTGGTATCGCCCAATAGGAGAACTCTTTAAGAATCATGAGGTTGGTTAATTGTTGAGCGGGTCTAAGATTCGAGAGATCCCTAACCATTATATGTGGGGCTCCAATGACCATCGGATCCATCGAAAAAATCCAGTTTGAAAAGAATTGTTCGAAGAAGCTATGAGGTTATGAAAGGAAGTATTTATCAATGGTTAGAGCCTAAGTGGAGGAGAATCATTGATCTATTAATCAATCCACTAGATGAGATCTCAGTCATAGATCTATCATAGGCCCCACCCATTGAGTGATTGGAGGAGAATGGGATAGGTTGTTAGCCATCGTGTGCTTGAAGGTTTCAAATGAATCGGGACCATTTTTTTCCCTGGTCCCCAACCGTTGGATCAGTTGGGAGTGAGGCTATTGGAAAGAAGGGTTGGGGTAGTGCACCCAATATTCCTGATGAGGGGGAGTCTAATTCACCGCTTGTTGTTGATTTACCCTGAGCCAAGTGAGGCATAGACGTTCATCTAGATGAGTTATCACCTAGATTGCGTATTTTTTTTCCATTGAATGATTTCTATGGGAGTGGGACGTGTTTGAGGACACGTCACTACCATGCAAGCATACACACCAACCTATCTGTTGGTGTTGATGATGAGGATAAGTCCATGGAGCAGCCATGTAGGACAGAGGATGCAGGGAAGGGTAGTTCTCGTAAGACGTTAGAATACTATTCTGATAGGTCTGGAACCCATTTCAGACTACATAGAAAGACAAAGGAATGCTCCATGTGAGCAGGTATCTACCCATAGTGTTAAGACCCAAGATCATAGTTATAGTGGAAAGAGGAATTTTGACATGACACCAACCTAAGTAGGATTTAGGGGGTCTGGTGTGTTACATTATCTATGGCAAGGTCATCTCCACTTGAGAATGATTGATCCAAGATATTTTTGTCTAGTGACTTATTAAAGAATTGTATTAAATGAGCATAAACTAAAGTTCACCATAAAGAAGGAAAATCTCAAAATGAAAGAGACATAATCATGAAATATGAATGAAAAAACTTGATAACAGAGTTTGTCCCTGATGGATTACATCTCTGGGTCCTGCTCTCAAATGGGTAGGCCTTTTTATTAACTCCACAAAAGAATTGGGCAAAATACATAAGTATACCTCATTTTGAAGTTAAGCTATAGAAGCTTTTCTCAGATCAAAAAACAAACATCACCACTACATTTGTGGTGTCGAATTACCTAAAAATGATTGTCTCCACACCTCGATCTGAGTCTGGCACTTTCAAGCCCAAGAGACACCCTTGTCTCATTTTTCGTGCTTGCCTGTGCAATAAATGACTAGAAATTTTCTTGAAATGTGTGCCCAGTCTGTACGACCAGGCCTTGGTCTCATTCTCTGTCTCGTACACTGGTGGAAACCCCATTTTTATATAAAAATGTGGCGGTTTTGTAATAATGAGACTGTTGGGCGCATTGGTGGGTGTATGCTATATTAAGCCATAGTTTGACAGAGGTCTCGGGATCAAATCTGCAGGCCTCCCCTTTTGGTGTGTGGTTACAAAATCTTTGGCGTGCACTACTAAATATTGTGGATGGTGGATTATGATGCCAATCTGGCGAAACCGCTCCCAGATTTGGCAGTATAAAAATTTAATTTATATATTTTTTTAATTTTTGGTTGTTCGACGTCATTAGGCATTTTCCCACTGCCATGTGGCAGCCCATGACTGGGCCACGTGGCAGCCAATCATTGGCCCATGTCACCTCATTGCATAATTCGCCTTCCACATCACCTTCCTGCCACATCAGCCTGCCACAAGTCGTACAGATGCCATGTCAACCTACAATGTAGTGTACAGATGCCACGTGTCCTATACGGAAAACCACGTGGCAACTTTTCATTGGTCCAAAAGTCAACCCAAAAAGTCCAAAAATGAGTGACATGTGGCAGCCTCTCATGTTGCCACATCATCATAATGATGTCATCATGACACGTTTATCCCTCTCCTCTTGCCACGTATGTTGTAAGAATGATGACATCATCCGTATTGATGTTGATGTCAGTAGTACAGATGCTAACTCATCCATATTGATTGGGCTAGGTTGACCAAAAATTTGACCGCAAATATATTTCAATTTGTAACCTCGTTTGATGAGTTGTTTGCGTCATTGGAAATCTTGCGACACACTCTTCGCGATCATGCCATTTTCATTGAATTTTTGGAACTTTGAATTTTTTCCCTTTCTCTATCTACTGAAGCCATTCTGAGCATCATGAGTTGCCTCTGCGAGTTTTGAGTTGTCCTTAGCCTTCTCTGGATCCTTTTTGGATCACGCCTTCCTGCTGAGAGATTTTTGGATCACGCCTTCCCGCTGAGAGCTTTTTGGACCACCAAAATCTTTCATTAGTCAATAGGTAAGTGAGGGAAGAGTCCCCTCACTTTTTCCTTCTCAATCCACTTTTCCCTACTTGGATGTGTTCCCTTTAAGCCTACTCGAAGATAATAAACATCACCCCTGCGTGAAATCCTCATCCTTCTGTTTAGGATGATATCTTCCTATAAATCATCCAAGTACTCAGGTGCAAACTCATCAACTAAAGGTATTGAAACTTCCTCATCCTGATCCATGATCATGGGAGGCTTAAAAAGTTTCAAGTTCCTACATTCACAACTGAGTAAATATGCTTATAAGGTGGAATTTCTAAATGAAAATCAATAGTGTCTCTTTTCTCTAAGATAGTGAAGGGTCCATATCATATGTGCTTGAGTTTCTTGCCTTCACCCTTTAATCATTCCTTGCTGATATGAAGCCATAACCGGTCTCCAACTTGGAACTAATGATCAACCGTGTTCTTGTCATGCCGAGCCTTATATTGTTCTTGACTTTTCTCCAATTGTTCCCTGACTGCCTGGTGTATCTGTTAGATCCTCTGGATGAACTTGTGGGCTCTGTCCTATATTCGTTCTTCATTCACATCAGCATCTCTCCCATACATTAAGTCCAAAGGAACCTTGGGTGGGTACCCAAAACATGTCTCAAAAGGTGAACTTTGAGTGGACGAATGTAAAGCTCGGTTATAAGCATGATGTACATAGGGTATTTGTTCATCCCATAACTTGGGATGCTTTCTGCAGTAGCCTCGAAGCATAAGTACCATTATTTTGTTTACCACCTCTATCTGTTCGTCAGTCCGTGGATGGAAAGCAGTGCTCCTCTTCAATTTGGTGTCCATCATTCTCCACAAGCTAGTCCAAAAATCCCCAAGGAATCGAGTATCTCGATCCGAGACAACAGACATGGGTAACCCAAAGTGAACCCAAACATATTGAAAGAAGAGATTAGTAGTATGCTCAAAACTGATATGTTTTTTACATGGCATCAAGATACAAATCTTGTTGAACCTATCCACTACAACATGAAAATAGTCATGACCTGCTTTGGTCATTGGTAAACACCCTACAAAATTCATGGAGACACTTTCCCATGGATGGTATGGAGCAAGAAGTGGTGAGTACATCCCTAGTTTTCTATTAGTGGGCTTACAAGTAGAACACATCACACACCCCTTTACATATTTAGTTACAATTGCTTTCATTTGAGGCCAATAACAAAACCTCTGCAAATGAGCCATAGTTTTTCCTACCCCAAAATTCCCAAACACAAGAGAAGTGTGAGCTTCTCGTATTACATGGACTCATTCACTTGTAGGAATACATAGCTTCCCAAGATGATAGAGTAACTTTCCCTGCAGACAATAGTTCTCTACCTGTGCACCATGGGTTAGGTTCTCATATACTTCTTTAAAATCTTCATCGATGGCATATTGCTTTACATAGCTATCATGAGATAAATAAGTATTCTTCAAAATAATAGAAGCAACAATAGGAGGTCTAGAAATCATATCAGCTACCTTGTTACTTGTACCCTTCTTGTACTTTATTACCAAATGAAATTGTTGTAGAAAACCCATCCATCTGTAGTGTCGCGATTGTTGCACTTTGGTCTGTGCTTGAAGATATTGTAAGGGTTGGTGATATGTATGTATAATTGTTTCCTTCCCTAACAAGTATTTCTTCCATTTCTTTAGGCTCTGGACTAATGCGTACAACTCTTTATCATATGTAGGATAGTTAACAACAGGTTGGTTAAAAGTTTCAGAGTGGTAAAAGATAGGCTTAAGACATTGCATCAATACTGCACCCATGGTGTATTCGTTGACATTTTTCTCGATCTTGAATGACTGTTGAAGATTCGGCAGTGCTAATATTGGTGTGGTACTGATCTTCTCCTTCAAACTATCGAAAACTTTATGTTGGTTTCCTTCCCCCTGAAACGTGTTCTTCACAATGGTTAAGGCATGGAAAGGAGATACTATAAAGGAGAAGTTGGGAATGAATCTCCTGCAATACTGGACTGCACCTAAGAAGATTCAGATTTCGGTTACACTTTTTGGCTCGGGCCATTTTACAATTACTTCAATTTTGGAAGGATCAATCTTCAATTGTCCTCCTCCTACAATATGACCTAAGTATACAAGTGCAATATTGCCAAATTCACATTTATACATTTTCACATACAACTTTTCCCTTTGCAAAGTATCCAATACCTGCTTTACATGCCTTACATGTTCATCCCAAGTCCCGCTAAAAACAAGAATGTCATCTAAATATACATTCATAAAGTCATCTAGGAAAGGCCTGAATACATTATTCATCACATGCATGAAAGTTTCTGGAGCATTACAAATCCCAAACGGCATAACTAACCACTCAAACAATCCCTATTTGGTTTTAAAGTAAGTCTTCCATGCACCCTTTTTTGCGACCCTGATTTGATGATATCCACTGCACAAATCCAACTTAGTGAAATAAACAACATTCTTCAACCGATCAAGTAAATCATCTATACAAGGAAGAGGGTATCAATTTTTCACCGTGATTTTGTTTAAGGCCTGATAATTGACACACATTCGCCATGTGCCATCTTTCTTTGGCACCATCACGATCGAAGAACCACAAGGAGATGAACTAGGCCTGATGACCCCTTGATCCAATAAGCCTTGTACTTGCTTCTTGATCCATGTCATCTCCACAACTGACATCCTGTACATGCCCACATTAGGAAGAGGAGAATCCTGCTGAATATGTATCTCATGTTGGATTTCCCTCTTAGGAGGTAATCCATCCAGTTCCTAGAAATTATTATCATACTTAGAAACAATATCAATTAATTAATTTTTATGAGACGAATCACATCCTTGGAAAGCGTCGGATGTCCCGACATCTTTCTCTCTTACGACCATGAATGCATATCTCTTATTAGTGTTTATGAGTCTTTTCATTTGTCCTGCACTAACGAGTGTTGTATTTACCCTCCTGTTGTGAGCTCTAGAAATACATTCCACTCCACCCTTAGTAAGGTGGTATTTGTTCTCATGACGAAAGAAGATTGATTTTCTATCATAAAGATAAGGACTCCCCAACACTATGCCACATATATCAAGTGGTACAACATCCAAATCCACTTCATCAATCAACTTTGAAACAATAGAAAATATGATCCTACATTGTTTGGTGACATTAATTTTTTCTTTGTCACATACCCAACCAAGAGGATAAGGATTCAGATGTGGTTTCGTTTCTAGACCCATCTCCTTGACAAGTGCTTTGGATATTAATTTTACTTGGGAACCCAGATCAAATAATGTATCTATCTTAGTATGTTTAGATACAACTTGTATATGAAATAACTTATTCCTCTTTCGTTCATCAACATGAGATTCATCATTGGAACTTGAACTAGCATGAAGGGAATATTTACCTTGTACTCCAACCGCTGTGATCTTTCCTTCATCTCCTGAATCAAAACCAAGATCTTGCTACACTGTAGCGGCAGTCTTTGTCTT
The DNA here is from genome assembly GCA_000966675.3 of Picea glauca. Classification (NCBI taxonomy): domain Eukaryota; kingdom Viridiplantae; phylum Streptophyta; class Pinopsida; order Pinales; family Pinaceae; genus Picea; species Picea glauca. The sequence continues at coordinate 502,370 of JZKD02S0605288.1, read as the reverse complement.
CCCCTTTCTACTGAACTATTTCGATTTATTTTCTGGATGCAGTTTCCAACAATGTTCTTCATCATGACCTCTCTTCTTGCAATGAGTGCAAGATGGTTTTCCTCCTTCTCTCGTTACTCTAGCGATTTTCTTGTCCTTCCTTTTGAACTTCTTGAAAGTCTTTTGTGGGAAATTGGAAGGTTTCTTCGTGGGATCTTCTTGAATATGTTTCCCCCTGTTCTCAAGGTGAGTGGCTTGCACACAAACTTCGTCAAGACTGGTGGGGTTAAACAAGAGCAAAGTATGACAAATATAACTGTGAAGTGCACTAATATACTTCATTAAAGTTTCATAAGAATCCAAAGGAATGTTCAATGAAAGAGCTTTCTTCCTAAATTCTTCTATGAAACTTTGTATAGTTCGACGTTTAATTTGTCTTAAAGTTTGTCATTCCATCATCGCTTTATGTAAATACCCTAATGGATAGAACTACTTCCTTATCTCTGATTTAAATTCTGACCATGAGGAAAGAAGATTACCACACTTACTCATGTCCTGAAGATTTCTCTCCCCCCATACGAGAGTGGTGCCTTCCAATCGAAGAGGAGCCAGTTGCACTTTAACTTCCTCTTCATCAATATGATGAACACGAAAATATACTTCAACCTATTGGATCTAATTATCTAGTTTTTCAAGATTAGCATCTCCATTAAACATAGGTAAAGAAAATTTTACATCAAGATTTAACAATGGTTTCTTAAAAGAGGCTTTATGGCTAGAATGATGAGAATGATGAGAATGCTTAGAGGAAGGAGAACTAGAAATTGAAGGTGAAGATGAAGGCTCGGGAGGATCTCCTCCAGCCCCTTGGTTTACCGAAGCATCATCATCTGCATTTGCTTCCTTTTTCTTCTCTTTCTTCTTCATCCTCTTCTCATAATCTCCATACATTCATTCAACCATTTCTGACATGCGATAAAATACCATGTGAAAGTTTTTCTCATGTTCATCACGCTTGTCCTCTTCTACCATTTTATTCCTTCGGGATGCATGACCAACTTTGGGATTGAACGTCTTAAGAGCTCCTTCACCTTGCTTATTCCTGGACCTAGTAAGCATTCATACTCAACCATTCAATTCAAAGATGACTGCTCTGATACCAACATGATCCAGGATCTTTTCGTCCGGTGACTTATTAAAGAATTGTATTAAATGAGCATAAACTAAAGTACACCATAAAGAAGGAAAAACTCAAAAGGAAAGAGACGTAATCATGAAATATGAACGCAAAAACTTGATAACGGAGTTCATCCCTAATGGATTACGTCTTCGGGTCCTGTTCTCAAATGGGTAGGCCTTTTTATTAACTCCACAAAAGAATTGGACAAAATATATAATTATACCTCATTTTGGAGTTAAGCTACATAATATTTTCTCAGATCAGAAAACAAACATCACCACTGCATTCATGGCATCGAATTACCTAAAAATGACTATCTCCAAGCCTTGATCTGAGTCTAGCACTTTCGAGGCCAAGAGACACCCCTGTCTCTTTTTCCGTGCCTGCCTCTACAATAAATGACTAGAAATTTTCTCAAAATGCGTGCCCGGTTCGTACAGCCGCGCCTTGGTCTCCTTCTCCATCCTGTACACTAGTGGAAACCCCCTTTTTATATAAAAATGTGGTGGTTGTGTAATAATGAGGTCGTTGGGCGCATTGGTGGGTGTATGTTATATTAAGCCATAGGTTGGCAGAGGTCCCGGGATCAAATCCGCGGGCCTCCCCTTTTGGTGTGTGGTTACAACAGTTTTGGCACGTGCTACTAAATCTAGCATATGGTGGAATATGTTGGCAATCTGAGGGAACCGCCGCCAGATTTGGCGGTATAAAAATTTAATTTATATATTTCTTTTAAATTTTGGTTGTTGGGTGTCATTGGGAATTTTCCCACTGCCACGTAGCAGACCATGACTGGGCCACGTGGCATCCAATCATTAGCCCATGTCACCTTGTTGCACAGTCAGCCTACCACGTCACTTTGCCACGTGTCATACAGATTCCACATCATCTTTCCACGTAGTGTACGGATGCCACGTGTCCTATACGGACTACCACGTGGAAACTTTTCATTGGTCCACAAGTCGGCCCAAAATTTCCAAAAATGAGTGACACGTGGCAGCCTCTCGTGCTGCCACATCATCATGTTGACATAAGCATGACATGTGTCACCCTCTGCGCTTGACATGTATGTTGTATAGATGATGACATCATTTGTACTGATGCTGACGTCAACAGTACGAAAGCTGACTCATCCTTTCTGATTGGGCTAGGTTGACCAAAACTTTGACCGCGAATATCTTCCAATCCGTAACCCCGTTTGACGAGTCATTTGCACCGTTAGAAAGCTTGTGACGCTCTCTTCATTATCATTCCATTTTCATTGAGTTTTGGGAACTATGAATGTTTTCCCTTTGTTTGTCTGTTGAAGCCATTCTGAGCATCCCGAGTTGCCTCTGGGAGTTATGAGTTGTCCTTAGCCTTCTCTGGATCCTTTTTGGATCAACGATGTCGCATATGATTTTAGTAAAATATCAACTCCATCATTGTTGTACGATTGACATTGATATAGACCTCCTAGTGTCAAATATTACTTGTTATGATTATTGTTATAGACTTACTACCTTGTGGGAAATATTAATAAAGATGGTCCCTAATACATAAGTAACAATCTATTCTCATAACTAGGGGAGTTGTGGTGGGACCCTAACACTCTTTGAAGACAAAGATGGAGCAATTAATGGGAATTTCATGTGGAGTAATCTAGATGGCTAAGTATTTAATCCTTGTAGAGTAGTAAGAAACATGTGTGGACCTTGCAAGCCAATATGAGAACATGGTGCCTAACAACTAGTTTTTAAGGCATTGCCGCCCAAAATGGTTTACTTTGTGTAGCTTTGAATTGTAGATCCATATCCTTGGTGCACCTCTATGTTATCATGTTTCATAAAGACACCAAAACCTTAAAAGAACCCTTGGAAAAGAATTGAATTTACTTGGAGATCTACAATTGTTGCTATATGCTCAGAGATCCTTTAAAGAAATTTGTGAGGCTTTCTGGTAATATCTTCTTAATATCTGAGAGAATAAATGGAATATCCTAGCTAGCATATACGTGTGAGAGAAAACCAAAGAGATCGTTGGCTAGGGTATAATATATATACAATATAAGCTACAAGTCCAAGAGCTCCATGGACTTGAGTTGTTGGAAGTGCATGAATTTTAGGTGGGGAGTGGGAGAGAAGGGTTGGACTAGCTGCTTTGATACCAAATGGCGTATATTCAATGAATATGTAATGAGTCTCAATGAGCCTCACCCTAAAGTAACCATGAGCAAAAGAAGAAAAGAGATGAAAATACTAGACGAGAGAGGAGTTAAGATAGCAATTGAAAACCTAAAAAGAGTTACTTACCTCTATTCATCCTATTAATGGCCTTATATATTTTTACAATGGGTCCACACAAGGATGCACACAACTCTATGGCTAAGAGAAAATAATACAGAAAACCATGTGTGTATCCCTAGGGTTGGAAAGATGCAACTACCTAACTAGATGCTCACACATCAATAATACATAGTAAGCAAATATGTAAATAATGGGAGTGCTTCCTAGGCATTGGGTGCTACCGAGTCATGGATGGATGTTTGGCTGAGGGGTGCACCCTCCTTGGGGAGGGTGCCCTGTCTACACCCTATATATCTACATCATGACTTTACATTCAATTTAAACATGGGAAGAGATATTCGATGGTAGGTAAAGGATTCGCTAAATTAAAAAATATGCAAGGAATTATCTCCAAATTAATTCAAAAAATCATGCATATATACCATTATTAAATATCAATGTTCAAATTTAGAGAGGAATCCAATATGCCATCAAGAAGATTAAAAATATGCAGTGTTTGAAATTCTAAAACCCCTTGATGAACTATCGAGGGTCTTTAAAAGATATCCATGACAAACTTTTGAAGTGGCCTAATAAACCATTGTGCCCTTCCAAATGATGTTACATTTGAACTTTAGAACATCCTAATGAACCACTAAGAAACTCTCAAATATGATCTCTAAAGATCTCTAGGAACAACCTGATGAATATTGGGACGATCCAAAAGATGCCCTAATCAAAAGTTGGAAACCTTTCCAATGAATGATTAGTGTGATTGGAAATAAGTGGCATTCAAATGGTTTTTGGAAATGGTTCACACCATTGGAGACCTTTGATCGAATATCTTTAGTTACCTCTCGATGAATCATGAAGGGATTCAAAAAAATGCAACAATGCTTCTTTCAAAACCTCTTGAGGAACTATCAAGGTAACAAAATATGACACATATGAAAGTTTAGATCTCCCCACGAACCATCAAGAGTGTTCAAAAGATAGAAACATTAAAAAACTCACATCTTCTTGATGAACCAATAGGAGAGTTGAAACAAAGATGAAATAATAACTTTTAAAACATCTCGATGAATTATTAAAACACCTTTAAAAATACAATAACATTTCTTTAGCAACTCCACGATGAACCATAAAAAATAATGACAAGATAATGCATTGAAATCTTATACCTTCCCTATAAATTGGGAGAGGTCTTCTAAATATATGTTAAGAAACAACTTTCAATGAACCTAATAAACTCTCAAAAGAAAACCATTAACCTTTTGAAAAGACTCACAAACTATTAAAATACTTTTAAAAGAATGATAAAAAATACATTAAAATATCATGCTTAATCACATTCAAAAAGTTCATACCATTTAACATACACCAAAACATGATAATAGATGAGGATAGCAAGATTTTGTGAGTGCAAAATATCACAAAGTTAAGTTCAAAACACACTTAAGACTTTTAGAGATAAAAAAAATCATTATCCAACTTCTTTGTATGGCTAAGAAAAGATTTGAACATAAACATCCTCATGAAATAAAATCCACAAAGTTAAAATAAAGGGCGGTCTAAGTCCGTAGTTAAAATATTTGTCAAAATCGATAGAATAAGGGTCGGAAAAGGTGCAAATCGGTGCAACTCATTGGCTTTTTTTTCTTTTTTTTTCTTTTTTATAAATACTTAGAAGAAAATACAAGGAAAAGAAAATGGTGTTGTCTAATTATTTTATGAAATGATTTTTTTCATTGAAATCTGACGATATAAATTTACACAGATCACTTTTTTTGTTGTTCAAAATCCATTTTTGAATGAAAAATAGATTCACATATACTAAAGATAACCACACAGATCTTTTACACATGGAATGTTATGTTGGTGCCAGCGCAAGTACGGAAACCCTTGTAAATCGTGTTGGTCCCACAACGTTTAGAGTTTAGTTCCAAACTTCCATCACACATACTAAAGATAACCACACAGATCTTTTACACATGGAATGTTATGTTGGTGCCAATGCAAGTAAGAAAACCCTTGTAAATCGTGTTGGTCCCACCGTAGAGTTAAAAAAAGATACACAACGTAACTAGGAAGAAGGGATCACATGTTCGTTGCATCTAGACGCTCAACACATACATCTTTGCACATGGAAATGCGTGTTGGTGCCACCACGGAAAAAGAAGACACTAGAAGAGACTTTCTTGTTCTTCAAGTTGAATAATTAAAGCAACTATGTTTTTCACAACACATTTCCACCACACTGTGAATTGCAACTTTTAGAAAGCCGAGTGGATTCCACCACACTGTCAATTGCAACTTTTAGAAAGCCGAGTGGATTCTGCCCCACATACGCAAAAAACATGACAGAAATTCACAAAGCAAGCAATGATAAGTATGGAGGAGGGCTCTGCTGAGGATCGTGAGGCAATTCCTTACGATATCAGTAAAGAGTTGTAGCAGAGCTTATGAATTCTTTACCTTGTAAGGAAAGTTGTAGCAGAGCTAGCTAATTACTTTTCTTGTCAATAAAGGTTACAATGGACATGGCAGAGTCACGGTTGTTAGCACGCTAATACAAAAATTGACCTCTACCCTGGCTGACAAACTTTTGCAAGATGTATCACTCACCATTAGTTTTAGAAAGGATTTTGAATATATTTGTGATGAACTTGTCTCCATTAAAATGTTGTTAAATGACGCTAGAAAGAAGAGGAGCACCTGTTCAATGTCCAATTGGCTGGACAAACTTGAATATTTCCTCTATGATTCTCTCGACATAGTGAAGGATTGCGGAGCAATTCGGAATTTTGGCAACCCGATATTCCGCTATTGGATGGCTCGCAAGATTAGGGGTCTAAGAGAGAAAATCAGTAAGATACACAAAAGTGCTAAATATCTGAAACATCTTACATGTTAAATAGAATGTAACCTCAACAATCTGACTGTACACTGCCAATTGTCCTGGCCAGCTGTACTATCATTTCTTGATGTTCTTGATTTGCTTGAGCCTATTTAGCTTAGCTTTTTTCCCTTTTCTTATGTACTCTTTTCTCATATACTCAATATACTGAATACTATTTCTGCTCTACTCTTTCTCTGTATTCTCTGCTTCTTATTTTATCATGGTATCAGAGCTTCAGAAGTAAGCCTCTTCACACAGTCTCGAGAGTAGCCCGATCCAAAGTAGCGAAGAATTTAAACTGTCAATGAGAGCTTAGGACGCGAGATTCTTGACAGAGATTGGAGAACAACACGCAGTCCGCCATCCACTCAAAATATCATTGTAGAAAGCAAACATGAGGAAGAAGAGCGAAATACGCTCAAAAGATTGAGGAAATAGAGCTGCAAAAGGCAAATAATCGTGAAATTTGTAAAAGATTGAGGAAATAGAGCTGCAAAAGGCAAATAATCGTGAAATTTGTAAAAGATTGAGGAAATAGAGCTGCAGAAGGCAAAGAATCGTGAAATTCGTAAAAGATTCAGGAAACAGAGCTAAGAAGAGAAAAACTTCGTAAGTTCTTTAAAAGAATTTGTGAAATTCCTTATTACGAAGATATTTCTACAAAGACCGCCAAAGGACAAGCCAAAGCAACAAAGGACAACCAGAACAGCCGTAAGATCGGCCCTGCGAACAAATCTGAGCAATCGATCGAGTTCAGAAAGGACGAGGAGTGCATAGAAAAGGCAAAAAAATTTCATCCGTCAGATCTAGCGTAGAGGACTGATATCCGTCGGATCCGGGAGAAAGTGCATGAGGCTTAGTCCTCTGGAGCGCACAGGAGAAAAGCCGACTTGCGAAGTCGCGAAATCCTGAAATCGTTGGGATCGTCCATCAAGGAGGACACGTGGAGAGATCTCGGCATTTTGCTAACTCAGAGGGAGTAAAGGTCAGAGAACACGACAGTGAGTATTCGCGAATCGCGAAATCATGACTCGATCTGAGCCATTGGATCGAGAAAGATAATGAGTCGTCGATCTAACACTATTGGGAAATCGGGAATCGGGAGGACAGAGCAACGCCATCCTCCGAGGTCGCGAAGCGTGAAACCCCGAATCGATCGCATTCGTCGATCAAAGAGAGGCCTAGACAATCGATCTAGTGCCATCGACATTTCAGGGATTGGGAGAACGGAGGTGCAAGTCGTTCGACTTCGCGAAACATGAAATCCCGATGAAATCTGTACCGTTAGATCCAGAGGAGTGTGAACCGTTGATTTAGGAGGCTCCAAAATTTTGGCATTTCGGAGTTCGAGGTTTGGAGAACATCGTGACGAGAGTTCAAGGGTCATGAAATACCGATTCACAAAATCCCGAAAGGATCTGGACCGTCGATCTGCAACAAGAGGATAGATCGGAGTTTCAGATTTCGGGATTCCAAGGAGGAAAGGTTGGAGTTGCATCACAACTTTGCGAACCGCAAAATCCCGAAAAGAGGACCATGGTCATAGTGCCATGGTCGTGTGGAGGAAGGATACGAGAGGAGCTAAGGGCTCGTTAAGCCCCTTTCAAATTTCGGGAGTTGGAGAGTCAGGAGTGGCTCACACGCCAATACTCTTGAAGCTGTGAAAAGCGATGCACTCTTTGTGGGCTAAGCCAGTGGTCACAGGTAGTGGTCATGTGGGGAAGGAGCTCGCGCTCAGTGCTTATTCACGCGGGGTTGAGTTCTCATTTGGACCGATTCCACCATTACAGTTGCTACAGTTGTAAAATAACAGAGCTCAGAGTTCTAAATCAACAGATCTTGCGCTCAGATAGTCAGATCCAACCATATCGAAGTCAAATAAGTGGTCTACACCGCGTATTTCGGTCTAAAGTCACTGAAAGAACTTCAAAGACCTAGTTTTACGTGCAGGAAAAAGGTAAACACGAAATTTTCTAACATTTTTTTCTGTTGTGCTAAATTTTTTAAAGATGGCCACATCTAGCAATTTAGGTCCAACTCAAGCATCGATTCTTCTTGGAAAGAATTATGAGTTTTGGTCTCTTCGAATGACATCCTTCTTGTAAGAACAAGAGTGTTGGGATCAAGTGGATCTTGGATATGTGGAACCAGATCCAGCAGATTTTTCTACCATGACCAACCAACAAAGAACTGCTCAGGAAACACAAAGGATCAAAGAAAACAAGGCAAAATTCTGGATTTAGAATTCAGTGGATGACTCGATTTTCTCAAAAATCACAGGCGTTGTTACTTCAAAACAAGACTGGGACATCCTTAAATCAACCTACCAAGGAAATGACAGGGTCAAAACAGTCAAACTGCAGACCTTGCGAACGCATTTCGAGACTTTAAGAATGATAGAGTCTAAAAATGTTGATAAGTTTATGACCAGAGTCATGGGAATCGTGAACCAGATCAGATTGACTGGTGAAGCCATATATGATCAACACATTGTTGAGAAAGTCCTCAGAAGTTTACCAAATAAATTTGAAATGGTCATTACAGCAATCCTTGAATCCAAGGATCTGACAAAATTTTCAATAGATGAACTAATTGGTTCCCTGTTGACACATGAGACCAACCTGCATCTCACAGATGAGACAATCGCCAATGCCTTCAAAAATCAATTCTCTTTCAATAGAGGGAGAGGCAGAGGAAGAGGAAAAGGTCATCAAGGAAGAGGGAAATTGATTTCTAAAATCCACACGACTCATAATAGGATGTTTCCCCTGACCCTCAGAACTGCATATTTGATCCAATCATATGCACAAAGTGCATCCACCCCCAATGAAACTATAGTTTGACATACAATATTTGGACATCTACCCTTTCAAAGTCTAAGTCTTCTACAGAAGCACTCCATGGTCAAAGGTCTCCCTTTCTTCAAAGAGAAAAATCCCCCATGTGAGTCTTGCATACTTGGAAAACATAAGGGAACTGGTTTTCCACAATCCTCCACTCAAGCCAAACAACATCTCGAACTTGATCACACTGACCTATGTGGACCAATGCAAATAGAGTCAATAGGTGGTATATTTTATTTTCTAACGTTTATTGATGACTTTAGCAGGAAAATTTGGATCTATTTTCTCAAACACAAGTCTGAAACTTTTGCAAAGTTCAAAGAATTCAAAGCTGAAGCTGAAAAACAGAGTGGCAAATATGTAAAAGCAATCAGGTCAGATGGAGGAGGATAATACAACTCCAAATAATTTGCAAATTTCTACAAATCACAAGGCATCATCATGCAAACTACAGCCAGGTATACTCCACAACAAAATGGAGTGGCTGAAAGGAAAAATCAGACACTCATGAACATGGCAAGAATCATTCTCAAAGAGAAATGTCTGTCAAATACATTTTGGGCTGAAGCAATAGCATGCTCAGCTCATCTCCTGAATAGATCACCAACCACCAATCTAACGATATAGGTGTTAGAATATGAAGGACCATTGACAATATCACTATTGTCACCCAACCATAGGCCGAAGCCACCCTCCGAGCACCTTAACCTTGACTGAGAATTGCTTTGGAAGCAAACCCTAGGCTAGATAGCCAAACAAGGTGTAGCGCATCTTCCTCCAAGGATAGCGCACCAACAATGGCTGATCATATAGTCCAAACCCTAGCCAAGAGATATTCCAAGCCAAAACGTAACTGCTAGCTGCAGCAGCTGCTCTAGCAGCTCTCCTCCAAACCTGCGCATAAGACTGCAACTGCACTACGCAGAACTGGCTCTCTGCAACTGCTGAGATGTGTCAAATGAGAGGCTGACGCCCTATATTTATAATGGTTCTGGCAGACTTACTGGGGCCTACTTCTCCTTCTGGGTACCTATCTGTTCAGTATATATTAATTCTTTTGGAAAACTTCTTCTCTTGGAGGCTAATAACCTAATACATATTATCTTCTTGTGCCGACAAGTCTTCTAGGGTTATTAGCCAACTCATTAGGGTTTCTCTTTCTTCCCGGAGTCTTCTATTCTCGTCAGATTTACATGTGGAGGTAAATACCTCCTGTAGCTACCATAATATCAACACTCCCTCCTAGCTAGGGAGGTATTAAACGTAATGGTCTTTGAGCACAAAACATACCATTCACCTGGTAGCATCAACATAGTCGTCTAGACTATCTCATGACTAGATCATGAGCATCACCATCACCATCAATGTCATCAGCTGCATCATCTCTCAAAACCATACTTCATCTAAGTAGTCAGACATGATGTTGGATAAGTCGCTCATACCATAGAGTGATACAAGAGCCATTCTTCTAATCTGGACATGCGTCCTAGAAGAGTAGATGTTCTAAGCCATTTTCCATCTAGGAAATTTCTATCCTTTAATCATCCATCTTGCTGATAATCATTTCCAAAACTGTTGATGGTCTTCAAGGCAATTAGAACAAAAATAGAACACAATTGTGTCTATCCATAGTAGTACATAACTACAATCCAATGGTACACTACCACACCAAGTAGCAAACAAGTACTTGATCAGTAACGTATAGTCACGAACAGTGGAACACATCCACCACAGTAGTATACATCTAATGTCATACAGTCTTCATAACAATCATCTGATATCAACCTGCACAGAAACAATGTTATGATATAAAATGAATCATCTGGGCCAATCTTTCACTCACATCTGTGAGATCTGAAAGAA